>JAVLUX010000018.1:34215000-34375000 GCA_032164185.1 Moxostoma hubbsi | reverse complement strand
CAATGTACAGAGACATCCTAGATGAAAACCTGCTCCAGGGCACTCAGTAAAACCGATATATAAGACTACCTTATATAACGAAACCCGTTGAACTTGAGAAGAGCTGCCTTCATACATCCACTAAAAATCACACTGTCAGTTGGTAAAAGTTGACTTATGATGTCGGTCAAAAGTTTGGAATAATGTGCAGATTTTGCGGTTTCTGAAGGAAATTGGTACTTTAATTCACTAAAGTGGGATTCAACTGATCACAAAGTATAGTCAGGACATTAATGAATGTAAAAACATCACCATTAAGTGATTTTTGATCAAATCTAGACAGGCCCCATTTCCAGCAGCCATCACTCCAACACCTTATCCTTGAGTAATCATGCTAAATTGATCATTTGGAACTAGAAAATCACTTGTCATTATATCAAACACAGCTGAAAGCTATTTGGCTTGTTAAATGAAGCTTAACATTGTCTTTGTGTTTATTTTTAATTTGCCACAGTATGCAATAGACTGGCATGTCTTAAGGTTAATATTAGGTCAAAAATGGTAAAAAAGAAACTGCTTTCTCTAGAAACTCATCAGTCAATCATTGTTTTGAGGAATGAAGGCTATACAATGCTTGAACCTGAAGACAAAGGTGTACACTACAGTATTCAAAGACAAAGGACAACTGCTTCTAACAAGGACAGAAAGAGATGTGGAAGTCCAGATGTACAACTAAACAAGAGGATAAGTACATCAGAGTCTCTAGTTTGAGAAATAGATGCATCACATGTCCTCAGCTGACAGCTTCATTGAATTCTACCCGCTCAACACCAGTTTCATGTTAAAGAGAAGATTCAGGGGTGCAGGCCTTATGGGAAGAATTGCAAATAAAAAGACACTTTTGAAACAGAAAAACAAAAAGAAAAGTTTAGAGTGGGCAAAGAAACACAGAGATTGGACAACAGATAATTGGAAAAGAGTGTTATGGATCTTAATCCCATTGAGGTTTTGTGGGATCAGCTAGACTGTAAGGTGTGTGAGAAGTGTCCGACAAGACAACCACATCTATGGCAAGTGCTACAGGAAGTGTGGGGTGAAATGTCACCTGAGTATCTGGACAAACTGACAGCTAGAATGCAAAGCATCTGCAAAGCAGTCATTGCTGCACATGGAGGATTTTTTGATAAGAACTCATTGTAGTTTAAGAAGTTCTGAAAAAAATTTCAAATTGTAATAGTAATTTTTTCACGTTATTAATGTCCTGATTTTCCACTTTGGTGAATAAAAGTAAAAATTTCTTTCCATAAGAGCAAAATTTGTACATTATTCCAAACTTTTGGCCGCCAGTGTAGTTTTGACAAAGGAATCATTTGGATGTCACTTGGTTCGATATTTTGTCACCAATCCAATGATATTCATTAGTGCAATCCATGTGGCCTAACTGTATGGTCTCTGCTAAACAAGACAGTTTCCCATTGAGGACAACAATCGGACAGACTGTGGTTCTGATGGTACCTGTAGTCGATTGTTTTCTGTCTGTAGTCGTCTGAACTGGCTGCTTGAGATTTTCTCCTGAGGACTCCGCACATATTCACTCTCCACTTCCTCTGACTCAGACTCTGTCTCCACGGTAACACGCACAGATGTGGCGTTCTGATAAAAAAAAAAAACTATTACATCCACAAAGATTTTCATTATGGAATGTATTCTTTAACAATGCACTTTTACTCCAAATCGACACAGTAGCTGGAAAAAAAAGAAATGAGTACTGATAACATTCCTTACTTGAAAACTCTGGTCTTTCACTCCCTCAGCCTGAGGCACACCTCTATATAGAGATTTCAATGGAAACAAATTACTCTCTCAAAAATCAATAGCTCTGTTACAAAAGCTAAGGGGCCTATTCACTCACTAGGTTTCAAAAGAGAGTTAATACACCGATCAGCCACAAGTTTAAAACCATCTGTCACAAGTCATTTCCATTCGCAGAACTGCCGCGCACTGGATGTTTTTTGTTTCTGGCACAGTGCGGAGTGAACTCTAGAGACTGTGTGAAAATCTATGGAGATCAGCAGTCACAAAAATACTCAAACCAGCCCGTCTGGCACCAACAATCATCGATGCGTTTATCTAATCAGCAAATTGTATGGCAGCAGTGCATAAAATCATGCAGACATAGGTCATGTTCAACAATCAGATTGGGGAAAAAAATATGATCATAGTGATTTGGACCGTGGTATGAATGTTGGTGCCAGATGGGCTGGTTTGAGTATTTTACTCAATTATAGAAATGACTCCAAATTGTGCCAAAATCAAAAAACATCTAGTGAGCGGCAGTTCTGCAGATGGAAACGCCTTGTTCAAGAGAGAGGTCAACAGAGAATGGCCAGACTGGATAGAACTGACAAAGTCTACAGTAACTCAGATAACCACTCTGTACAATTATGGTGAGAAGAAATTGCATCTCAGAATGCTATTCCGAGATGTGGGTTGGCGCTGTTTTGGTGGCACGAGGGGGACCTACAAAATATTAGGCAGGTGGTTTTAATAATGTGGCTGATTGGTGTATGTACTGTTTGACGTAACCTCAACAGGTGTTAATCACCAACATCTGTGTCCTTACCTCTGTAAACCAGCCCGGGCAGCAGTGCGCCATGGGACGTACCCCACCGTTCCAGGCCGTGGAGGTCTACACCCAGAGTTTATAAATGAGGGCCGACGAGATCCTGCAGAGAACAAGTTAGTAAACATTCCAACGAAACATACTGAACATCTCACTGCTGAAACCTTTTTGTAGAAAGAAAGTCTAAAATACCGATTCTATACGTAGCTTTTCCAGTATTCTTCCTCCTAAACTGCCGTGATTGATCAAAAGTGTCTTTAGGGGAAGGAGGTTTAAGCCATAGATACTGAAGAACAGTAACACACAGGCAATAAGTTTTTGTTTTCTAAAAACATTACTACATTAAAACAAATGATACAGTATTAGTTAATGTAGGCTAACAAACATGCTTATGGTTAGATTCATTGTAGAGTGGACAGTATTTATTAATATTCAATAGCATGCATGCATGCATTTAATCCAATGTCTGAAACATTTACAAGAGCAAAATTTAATTGGATTTCAGACCTGAGAGTCTTGGCATTTGGTGTTCATTAGAACTCTTTTGAGCACAGCCTTCACTCGATTATTATCTGAGATAAAAGGACAGAGAGTAACAAATTAATGCAAAACAGATTTTTAGTTGTAACATGTTATAACACAGTGGCCAATATTGTTTCAGGGCACAATTATTAGTTGTAGACTAATAAATTGGTAAATATTTGGCCATTTTGGGATTATCGGCATCAGTCGATTCCCATGCCTCCATGTTACAAAAAGTTACTGACAGCCTTGTTTATGTATTGTGCATATTAACAGTTTGAAATACTTTTGTGTGAATTGGATTAGACATTACAAAAACAAGTGTTTTACAACTTTTTTTAATGCCTTTTATGTGCAAGTTTTACTGTTTCAGCCTTTTGCAAGACCCAGACTTTCAGTATATTAAATACCGATCAGTGGGTTTCTCCTAATGTCAAGCACACACAGAGTAGAATTGGACTGAAGCATCTTCTCTAAAACTTGAGCTCCTTCATTGGAGATCCCACATCGCTGCAGGTCCACTGCTACAGAAATATGAGAGTTAGTGAAGTATTTAAGGATTTATTCACTTGAAGTATTTAAGTATGCGTTTCAAACCTTTGACCCACAGGTCCTCTGTAAGCTCGTGGGCCAGTGCCGTCACTCCTCTGTCCCCTATCAGAATGTTTTCATTGAGAGTGATCCTGCGCAGTCCGCTCATGGCCTCAAACTCTGCCCTTCTGTAGCGGAGAGTCTCCACCCACGCCACGCTATGCCGTCTTGTTGCCTGATGCTAAACGTGAGATGAGACTCATGAGTTTGAGCTCCAAACCACCAGTAAAGATATACAGAGACCCAGGGTGTGCTGAGTGACTCCAGCCTGGTCTCCTAAGCAACTAAATTGGCCCGGTTGCTAGGGAGGGTAAAGTCACATGGGGTAACCCCCTAGTGGTCGCTATAATGTGGTTCGTTCTCGGTGGGGTGCATGGCAAGTTGGATGCTGCGGTGGATGGCGTGAAGCCTCCACATGCGCTATGTCTCCGTGACAATGCGCTCAACAAGCCAAATGATAAGATGCGCAGGTTGGCGTCTCAGACACCGAGTCAGCTGGGATTCGTCCTCCACCACCCGGATTGAGGCAAATCACTACACGACCACGAGGACTTTAAAGTACTTTGGGAATTGGGCATGCCAAATTGGGAGAAAAAAAAAAAAAAGAAGATATACAGAGCCCTTAACCTAACCCTTTCCCTAACTGTGTGTTGAAGTGTCGCCCAATACTATAGTTGGCCCAACCCCCTTCTGTAGTTACCCGACCTCTTTTGGAGTTTCTACCGCTGTTTGGAGATCTCTGGGATGCAGAAATACCTACTTGGGTGTTTTGGGCATTTTACTGAGAGGCAAAGCAGAGAGATGACAGGAAACTATGGGGAAAACAGGAAGAAACAATACATCGGGACACAACATAGGCTGGAATTCCACATGAGCAACACAACTCAATGAATCTGGATCTGTTTTTCAGGATGGCCCCAGATGTTGTGGTGTGGGTTAACATCATCTACTGTAAATAAGTTTAATTGTAAATTTCAGATTTTGTATTTAAGTAGCACTGGGAAATGTAACGTAAATTTCTGCAATTAATAGTTATAAAAATAATTAAAATTAATAATTATATAGGTATATTAAAAAAAATGTACGCAATTAATGCTGTAACCTTTTTGGCATATACAGTGAGGAAAATAAGTATTTGAACACCCTGCTATTTTGCAAGTTCTCCCACTTGGAAATCATGGAGGGGTCTGAAATTGTCATCGTAGGTGCATGTCCACTGTGAGAGACATAATCTAAAAAAAAAAATCCAGAAATCACAATATATGATTTTTTAACTATTTATTTGTATGATACAGCTGCAAATAAGTATTTGAACACCTGTCTATCAGCTAGAATTCTGACCCTCAAAGACCTGTTAGTCTGCCTTTAAAATGTCCACCTCCACTCCATTTATTATCCTAAATTAGATGCACCTGTTTGAGGTCGTTAGCTGCATAAAGACACCTGTCCACCCCATACAATCAGTAAGAATCCTACTACTAACATGGCCAAGACCAAAGAGCTGTCCAAAGACACTTGAGACAAAGTTGTACACCTCCACAAGGCTGGAAAGGGCTACGGGGAAATTGCCAAGCAGCTTGGTGAAAAAAGGTCCACTGTTGGAGCAATCATTAGAAAATGGAAGAAGCTAAACATGACTGTCAATCTCCCTCGGACTGGGGCTCCATGCAAGATCTCACCTCGTGGGGTCTCAATGATCCGAAGAAAGGTGAGAAATCAGCCCAGAACTACACGGGAGGAGCTGGTCAATGACCTGAAAAGAGCTGGGACCACCGTTTCCAAGGTTACTGTTGGTAATACACGAAGACGTCATGGTTTGAAATCATGCATGGCACGGAAGGTTCCCCTGCTTAAACCAGCACATGTCAAGGCCCGTCTTAAGTTTGCCAATGACCATTTGGATGATCCAGAGGAGTCATGGGAGAAAGTCATGTGGTCAGATGAGACCAAAATAGAACTTTTTGGTCATAATTCCACTAACCGTGTTTGGAGGAAGAAGAATGATGAGTACCATCCCAAGAACACCATCCCTACAGTGAAGCATGGGGGTGGTAGCATCATGTTTTGGGGGTGTTTTTCTGCACATGGGACAGGGCGACTGCACTGTATTAAGGAGAGGATGACCAGGGCCATGTATTGCGAGATTTTGGGGAAGAACCTCCTTCCCTCAGTTAGAGCATTGAAGATGGGTCGAGGCTGGGTCTTCCAACATGACAATGACCCGAAGCACACAGCCAGGATAACCAAGGAGTGGCTCTGTAAGAAGCATATCAAGGTTCTGGCGTGGCCTAGCCAGTCTCCAGACATAAACCCAATAGAGAATCTTTGGAGGGAGCTCAAACTCCGTGTTTCTCAGCGACAGCCCAGAAACCTGACTGATCTAGAGAAGATCTGTGTGGAGGAGTGGGCCAAAATCCCTCCTGCAGTGTGTGCAAACCTGGTGAAAAACTACAGGAAATGTTTGACCTCTGTAATTGCAAACAAAGGCTACTGTACCAAATATTAACATTGATTTTCTCAGGTGTTCAAATACTTATTTGCAGCTGTATCATACAAATAAATAGTTAAAAAATCATACATTGTGATTTCTGGATTTTTTTTTTAGATTATGTCTCTCACAGTGGACATGCACCTACGATGACAATTTCAGACCCCTCCATGATTTCTAAGTGGGAGAACTTGCAAAATAGCAGGGTGTTCAAATACTTATTTTCCTCACTGTATACATTTCCAGGAGGAACATGCTCGACATCCTAGCACAGAAACTAATTTTATTCATTACTCCTGAAGCATTCCAGGCAGATTTATTGTGCAGAGAACGAAGACTCACAGGAGAGACCCAGCGTGTCTGCGACAGAGACTGAATGGCAGCCAGAGAAAATAATAGTTTTGAGATTTTAAACATCAGCCAATCAAACTTCAGCATTCAATTTGTTTAATATCTGTATGTACTGTATAGTCTCTAATAATGAATTGGCAATGTCCACTTAAGATTATCTTGCCAATAAAGCTTGATATAAATTGAATCTGCCCATTTGATCCTATTATTAAAAAAGGATCATATATAACACTCATAATAACATTTGCCCGTAACATCATCGCACTTGCAGAGTGAACTTTTTACCATAACATACATGCAATATATGCAACATGAAAAACAGCAGTGTAGTGATTAATAGCAATCATGTTTAATTTAGACACATGTCTTGAACACATTTTTATTTACCTTTATTATATTAGCCATATGTTCCGCCCCCTGCCAGGTTATATTACAGGAGGTAAAATCCACCGTCTTGATTGTTGTGGAATACTTTACACTCTGACAGATGACTGAATGACAACACAAATCACAAAGTTTGAATACTGAAAAACTTAAAACATCGATAGATTATCAGAATCAATATTTTTCTTATTTTCAAGTACATTAATATTGTAGAATGATTTGGAAGTGACATTACACACAATATAATACACTAGCACCATATGAATACAATTAGCACACATTTAAAGGCTTAATTAAACTCCTTATACATCTCTGTATAATGGTGGTATAATCCCAGATAATTTTGACACAATTTGTGCTATCTGTAGCATGAACCTATATATAAATGCAGAAAGATGTTTTGGATAACATACTACGATCATTTAACTCACCTTCCAAACCCTCATCTGCAATTGGACAGTGTGCTAAAGACAGATGCTCCAATGACACACTCTTAGCTAAACCCTAAATGAAAATGTGATATGTTATTATATGACCACTTTTATAAATCAAAAAGAAATAACGGTAACACTTTATTTTACAGTGACCTTGTTACACATATTTCATGTATCGACTACAGTAATAACAGTCAATTATGCATAATTACAAGCAACTAACCCTAAAACAAACACTTACACTAACCCTAAACCTATAGCAAGTACATGTTGTTAATTAGTAATAATCAGAAATTATTTGTGTAATTACACTGTAACAAGGACACTGTAAAATAAAGTGTAACCGAAATTACATTTTAAGGCTGTTAAAAGCTCTGTTCTGACCAGTCATTATTTGTATGGGTAAAGTTTATATAGAATATGGTCTATTTACTAAACTCTTGAGATAAAGCAATGACTCAGACATTAAAGTACACACAAATAAGATTTAAAGGTTTTTGGGTTTGTTCAACAAAAAACTAAAAAATTCTTCCGTGGAACAAATTATAAGAACATTTGAAGATATTGATCCTACTTTTTTCCCCAAACAGTGAATGGTGACTGAGGCTCACAGTCACTTACATTCTGATGAAATTTTGTGCTGTGCAGAAGTAGGGATATGCATGAGTAATGGATTAATCAAGTACTTGTTCAACTTTAAATATTTGACTAGTAAAGAAAACACAATTACATTTTCCTTTGTGCCTTTGCCTGCCATCGGCAACAATGAAACTGCTTCCCTCACCTAAAACTTGCAGTTACAACTCAACGCATTGGTTGGAACTGTGGATGCATGACACTGATAAACAAAACATAGTGATTGCATTGGAATTGGAACAACATAAAAGTGAGTAAATGACATTATAGTTTTTTCTAACCATCCCTTTAACCTTTTGTGCTCTGAAGGCGTTTTTAAGATTTCCTGTTTCAGTGAAATACCCAAAAGTAAAGGCTTATAACTCGACAAAACAACAAGGAGGGTTAATTTTTGGTATGATTTAAAAATAAATAAAAAGACAAACAGATTATGATATAATGAGAAGCTCGCAGCCTAAGAAACACACAAAAAAGCATTAAAAAAAAAAAGCACAAAAAAGTAACTTTTTTCTAATTTATCGTTATTAGTTTTCACCTGAAACTGACCAAATTTTGTGTTGATACGACGAAGCAATCAAAAGCTATAGCACTACAAAAATAAATCAAAAACATCTCCAAATGTCCAAAAGGCTCTCCAAACTAATAAAGCATAATAATTACATACGAACCAATTACACATGCAAACACAACAATGACTAAAGGTTTGCATAGCATGCAGACATGAATTTAGTAATGAGATTTCACAGAATGAGTTCCATTCTGTGCCATCACTGAGTCTGTGTAATATACTTGGTGCCATCTCTTGGTGGTCACATGTAATAAAAATTTTTGATCACATATCTCTCTGGCCAAATATGGAGGACTATCCCCACTGGTTGGAACAATATGAAGCGTTCCATGACTCTACACGGCATTTCCGATGATGTCGTCTTTTTAGCCAGATAGCACATTAAGTGCTGTGTGCACATTATGCTTCGTGAGGATTATCTAATGATATATGCATCTGATTTCTTTGTGTGGACACGTTTTAAAAATAATCGCTTCCTCTAAGTAATGGTAGTAATTAAATAAGTAATTTAAGTTATAAGAGAAAATGTTGCATATGAGTAACACCTGCTCATATGTAACATGTAGTATGTCAAAGACATATACTTATTACTCGCTATATTATTGTCTGCGAGTAAATCAAATAGGCTGGTTATATTCTACTCTTTGAGAGTTTTGCAATGAAATATGACACATGGCTATTTGATGAGTATGATTTTTCTTCTGATTACAATAACATGTACTGTGCAAAATTTGTAATAAATTATCAAAACGCTTTAAAACGATACTGTGGAGGCGAGAGCGTTCGTCTGGGGAGAGAGGAAGCGGTAAGGGTTTTCACCTTTGGGATGAATTGCCGGTAATTGATGTTTCCATGTTCTCAGTGAGAGACAGGGGAAATAAAAGGGGCCAGACCTCAGAGTGTGAGAGAGAGAACCCAGCTGACAAGCTATGTGTGTGTGTTGGCAGTTTCAATGAGAGAACCTGTTGAGTGACTTTTCTGAAGATACACCGTTACTCATTCAAGCGAACGTGTTTTTGATATTAATAAATTTACCTTTGAGCTGCATTCACTGTCTCCCGCTTCCTCATTCCTTGAACGCGTTACACTGGTGCCAAAACCCAGGATTAGAGGAAAAAGGATACGCTGGCAAGGAGTCATCACCGCTGAAGGAAGTCTTCCGGTCCCTTGCCAGCATCCACCAGGGCCAACACCAGGCCCTCATGGATCTTCACATAGAGCAGCAGCACTTTGAGCAGCTCCTTTGGGCCCAGGAGGACCACTGGCTGGTGCTGCAGAGCTTAGTACCCCAGAAGGGGGCAGCCGCAGCGTTCCTGGTAGCAGTGCACCAAGATGGGGCCTCAAGATGATCCAGAGGCATAATTTGAGCTCTTCGATCACACTGCTGAAGCTTTGACATGGCCACCGAAACATTGGACGGTCCATCATAAGCTGCTGTTGACAAGGGAAGCCAGATCGCAGCGCAACAGCTTCTACTCAGTGCCGAAGAAGTCCATCTTGCAACAGGTTGGCCGCAGTCCAGAAGAACACCTCCAGTGCTTCCGCTCCTTGACGCTGATGCCACCTGTTTTCCTTTGCCCAACAGCTACTTGATGCCTGCCGGCGGTGGGTGCTGGCCGAAGAAGAAAGCAATGAAGAGGATGTCATCAATCTGGTGGAGCTTGAGCAGTTTGTTTCCTGGTTGCCGAAGGGGACAGCCAAGTGAGTCTAGTGCCACAGACCAGAGTCACTGGATGAAGCGGTCCAGCTGGCGGAAGACCGTTTCTCCCTCTAATGTCTACTTGCCTGTTCTCTCTTCCACCCTCCTTCAATCCAGCATTCCCCGAAAACGGGTCATTGGAGGAAAATAATTGGGTGAAGGTGAGGTGTGTGCACAGGGATATTCATGATTATCCTATATTGACCATCACGGTAATATCCCGGGGACAAAAGCATAACATTGAGGCGGAGGTTAGTCCTTGCCTCACCAAACCGCTAATTTGGGGAACTAATTGGCCGGCTTTTCAATCATTATTGAAGGGATTGTGTGCGGATGGGTCCTGTGAGAAAGTGAATCGGTGTGGTATGTGTGAAGCGCAATTGATGGTCAATGTCTTCCGGCCGGGTGTCGCACTCACACATACATATTTTTCAATTATAAAAGATTGTTGACACAGAGTGACACAGGACAGTCACACGAAGGAAGAGACCCAGTTGTTGGTACCAAAGAGCTGTCGGGAATTGTTATTCCAGGCAGCTCATTATAATCTGATGGCAGGTCACTTGGGACAGGGGAAAACACTAAACCAACTCATGGCCCGTATCTATTGGCTAGGCATTCACGGGGATGTTCGCTGGTGGTGTGCAGCATGACATGGATGTCAGCTGGTGAATCCGCCGGCCACTCCAAAAGCGACATTGTGCCTCCTGTTGATTGAGGTCCATTGCGAATGAATTGGCATGGACCTAATCAGGCCATTAGAACAGACCACACACAGGCTTCGCTTTGCACTAGTCCTGATGGATCATGCAATGCGATATCCAGAAGCAGTGCCTCTGCTTCTCCGCACTTAGTGTTGCAGAGGCTCTCTTCAGAATTATCTCCCGAGTAGGGATTCAGAAAGAAAGTCGCACTGCTTTTATGTCACGTACACCATGCAAGCTGTTTGAATTATTGGTATTATATCGATTTGGACAAGCATGTACCATCCACAAATGGATGGCTTGGTCGAACAATTTAAAAAGACCTTAAAAAATATGATTAGTAAGTTTGTGCATGAAGATACTCAGAAATGGAATAAGTGGCTCGAACTATTGTTATTTACAGTGCGAGAGATCCGGCAAGCCTCCATGGGGTTTCCCCATTTTAATTATTATATAGGCATAAGCCCTGTGGTGTGTTTGATGTCATGAAGGCAAATTGGGAGGAGGGACCTTCACAGAGCAACAATGAAATTCAATACGTTTTTGACCTGAGAGCAAAACTCTACACACTGGGGCGACTATCACAGGAGAATTTGCTACAGGAGCAAGAACGTCAGTCCCGGCTATATAACAGGGGAGCTTGACTATGGGAGTTTGTACAGTGCTACGCACATCAAGCTTGAAATTACTTGTGAAGTGGCAAGGGGCCTTTAAGCTCACACGGCGAGTCGGGGAAGTCGACTATGAGGTAATGCTTATGGATAGGGGCAGGGCACATCCGATTTACCACTTCAATATACTAAAACCATAGAGAAAGGCGGTCCCCGTATACTTGACAATGGTAGTTCCGGAGAGGGAAGAGCTTGGTCCAGAGGTTAATATAAAAACTAATCAGTTCACCCCGGTCCCTTGTGGAGACCACCTCTCGCCGTCACAGCTTACTGAGGTTGCCAGATTGCAAAACAATTTCTCTGACATGTTCTCGCCTCTCCCTGGTCGCACGAATCACATAAAGAACCACATCAAGACAACCCCAGGGGTAGCGGTACGTAGTTGTCCCTACCGCTTACCCGAACACAAGAAATAGGTAGTACAAGAACTAAAGGCCATGCTCGATACGGTGGTAATGGAAGAATCCCACAGTGATTGGGCCAGCCCGGTGGTTCTGGTGCCTAAGAGCGATGGTTCGGTCCGATTCTGTGTGGATTATAGGAAAGTTAACGCGGTGTTGAAATTTAATCCTTATCAAATGTCTCCTGTTGATGAACTGCTTGATCAGTTGGGCACGGCTCACTTTTATTGGACACCGGATTTAACAAAGGGATATTGGCAGATCCCCTTAATGCTGATGTCCCATGAAAAAACAGCATAAACCATTTGGTTTACACCAATTTATGTTTCTTTTTGGTTTGATTGGGGCCACGGGTACGTTTCAGCATCTTATGGACAGGGTCCTCAGACTGCAAACTGCATATGCTGCTGCTTGTTTGGATGACATCATTATTTATAGTAATGATTGGCAGTGGCACATGCAGCATCTGGAGGCCGTTTTAAGGTCACTACAATGATTGGGACTCACAGCAAACCCTAAGAAGTGCACAATTGGTCGGGTGGAGGTATGGCATCTGGGGATCCACTTGGGTCATTGTCAGGTGCGGCACCAAATTGATAAAACCGCAGTGTTTGCGACTTGCCCGAGACCCAAGACCAAAAAGGAGGCGAGACAGTTCCAGGGACTGGCTGGCTATTATCGAAGGTTTGTTCCTAATTATTCGGATGTCAATAGCCCACTGACTAATCTCACTAAAAAGCGAGATCAAGACCCCATCCAGTGGACGGAACCATGCCAACACGCATTCATGCAGGTAAAAGCTTCACTTTGTGGTGGGCCGCTTCTGCATCCCCCAGACTTTTCTCTCCCTTTTGATTTGCAGATGCATCGGACAGGGGGCTGGGTGCTGTACTGTCCCAGGTGGTGGAGGGGGAGGAGCGCCCGGTGCTGTACATTACTCGGAAGCTCTCTCTGAGAGAGATGAAGTACAGCACCACTCTCCACTACTATTTGTTGGGATGACCATTCACCCTCTGTTAGGACCATGCCCAGCTCCAATGGCTCCACCGCATGAAGGATCCCAACGCCCGGATCACCCGTTGGTATCTGGCACTCCAGCCATTTAAGTTCGAGGTGGTGCCGGAGGCACAGATGGCTTTCGTGGACTTCCTCTCCCCCCGGCCTGATTCGGTCGGTGGGGATATGTGGAGGCGAGGGCATGGTCCAGCATTTATCTGGGGAGAGATGAAGTGGTAAGGGTTTTCACCCAAGATAAATTGCTGGTAATTGTGGTTTATAAGTTCGCAGTGAGAGACGAGGGAAATAAAAGGGGTCAGAACTCAAGAGTGCGAGAGAGAACCCAGCTGACAAGAACCCAGCTGACAGCTGACAAGCTGTGTCACTGCAAGTGACACTGTTGCGCATTCAAGTGAAAGTGATTTTATTATTAATAAATTTACCTTGGAGTTGGATTTGCAGTTTCCTGCTTTCTCATTTCATGAACGTGTTACACATACCTATTTTGTGTTGGTCAAGACCGTAGTTATTACTATATTTATATGTATTTATTTTTCTTGTGGGCCCAGGCCCATCCGAGCTTAAAGGGTTAAGTGATATATTAAATCTATAAAACAGAAAACAAAAAAATATTAAATAAAAAAAATTATTTTATTAATATATATATTATTCTTATGTTAAAATAATACAAATGCATATTCACAGAGCATTATAATAATAATATCTAAACATACAGAAAGTATTGTCCACTCTTTAACGCATAATTTAGTGGAAATTATCCAGTAATTAAAAACATTCATTGCAGTGTAGTATTTACAAAGTAATGGCGACACACAGGATCCATCAGATAGAGGTGAAATATTTCAAACTACCTTTGTTAAAGCAGTGAGATCCCTCTCTCTCAATGGCAGACCATGTAGCTGAAGAGTCTTTAGGCTGCTCGATTCACACAGGCACTTCTGCACAGCCTTACACAGCTGAAGGCTCATATTCTTTGAATGAATAACAGGGATTTTCTTTTTACTATGGGCCCTGTAAGAACCTGAGAGGAAAAAGACACTCTGCCATAAATGAATTAAACATATTTCATGTTTCATCATTCAATCCAACATCATTACTTCATTTAAAAACCCCATGAAATTGCTTGACAAGCACAGTTCTCTTTGCAGTGTTGATGAATTTCCAATGATGACACGAAGTTGGGACATATTGAAGTGCTCACCCCTTTGCCAAATACCAAATTGCCTTTAGTTAAACCACAGCCATGAACCATGATTTGCTACTTGTCGTTGCTAGCTGGTGTCAGTTGGTATTTTGGGGAGGGGCACTCTCATTCAGGGTTCGCACTATTTTCAAGGAACAATTTTCAAGGACATATCCAGGACATTTTATGTGCCCAACAGATGTAATATTTAAGCACAAAAAGCCATTAAGACTTTAATCAAATGAAAATATACATATATTTTTATAATTATTATTATTTCAACATAACGTTGCATTATTTTTTACCAAATGAAGTGCTTTTATTCAAAATACTCACAGCACAATCCAAAACAACACTGGAGATATTTTCAATGATGATACTATTATTTAATTATAGTAAATAATACATTACTATACAGTAGATATATTTATTTTTTTTCATAATTTCACATGCCCATTTAAATTGAGCTTTTATTTTCTGCGATTCTGTGTGTTTTTGACAGTAGTCTCTCACCTCCGGATAGGCAGTTTGCAACATGGACCAGTGTGACTATTAAACCCCAAAGGTTTTTATTAAATTAAATATATAGTCTGAATGTGCTGCACACTTCATAACACTCAGCTCTCTGTCATCTACTACACAAACACACAAGAGCACATGTGATGATCATGACTTGGTGTTTTCAGTGTATGAGTGTCACACATTCAATTTGAAGCAAGCAGCACATGCAGATTATATTATATTATTATATTTATACTATACATTATTATATTATATATTAAGTAATTAAATCACAGTATTTTGCAGTTTAATCACAATTTTAATTGGATTAATTGTGCATTTAAACATTTATTTAATATTTATGTCAAATTCCTTGAAATTCCATGTTTTACAGCTAATGCCAGATTTACTGATTCCGTCCTATTTTTCCACATTGCAGAAATCATAGGGCCCTACATTTGTCAGTTGCAGTATATCAATTATTAGAAATTACAGCTTTTGAGGAGGGGGCATCCAGAAGACTGGGGAGTTTAGACCTGTTTGTGGAAAAATGCAATACAAAACAATATGAATGTGTATTTGACACTATCCCGAGTACCGATCATTGTCATGTTTTTGTACATGTACCAAAATAATAGTTAGCGGCACTGTCAAACAGTTCTATTATTCTAAAATATTTCCAGGACATTTAGGTATGTTCTATTATTCTAAAATATTTCCTGGACATTTAGGTATTTTTTTATTTTCCATGACTGGAAAACTGCATTGCAAATTTCCAGATTTTCCAGGACGGGTGGGAACTAGACAGCATTTGATGGGACATAAATTTGCACACACCCCTCAGTGCAAGATGAATCATCAATGAAGAGATACAGATGACCTCAAAACAAACATACATGGACTACAATTTGGATTTCATGGGGTCTTTGAAGATCACACACCACTGATAGATAGAATGTAATATTTCACTCTTGACTAACTTTGAGCTCCAAGGTTGGTGAGGTGACAGCTCTTGATGGCAACATGCTGGAGGTGTTTGTTGATTGCAAGGGCTGATAGTATCGGAGTCCAGTCCACTAGACTGATGTGATCAGCATTCAAATCTAAGATTCCTCGGCTCAGGCTGGTTTTCACTGAACGGACTGGAGCTGACCCCTGACCTGCACAGACGTGATCATAGTAACCTTCAAAGTCCAGAGCACCTCTCCGACGGGCCTGTGCTGATTCCAGCATCATGCAACCTACATCAAAATAAACAATGGAAAAAAACACAAACGGTAATGTCAATTACTACTGTTTATGATGCAAGAACTGAAATGAAAATAAGAACTCACTTTCAATAAACAAAATAATAATAATCACTTAAATGATACACTAGTAAAAGATATGTCTCCGCATATTGACAAGCAAAGCCAAAATACTCACCTGTGCTTGAGATGCTGAATATACCACCAATACACGCCCAAATAACGTTTATCTAGGGACCAGCGTCTGCTCGTTAGATTTTGAGTTACTGGCGATCAAAACAACTCTATGACGCGTTTACTGTTTTATTGGCATGAGAAACAGTGCTAACAGCCATTAACATGGTTTTGTTTGAGCTACAGCAAGCGGTTTACAAATTATTTGAGTTTATTTTGTCATGTGTCAGGTTGGTTACCTGTTTGTTAGTGTTGTTGTCGTGGTTTCCACTCTAGAGATTATCCACTCAGCGTGTCAAAACAAACCGCGTCGGTTTGAAAGAGACAACAGTGTCTCATTCTGCGTGTGAAACTCCATCTGCACAGATGCGCTTATCGCCACCTGCTGTCTGCATATAGAACAACGTCTCTTAAAGGGGAAATATCTTAAAGCTGAAGTGTGTGATATCCGTGTCACAGAACGGAACAGAGCTCAACAGTCTAGTTCCTCAAGTTAAAATCACATTCATTTCTTCCATAGGCGAATTGATTTTCAACTATAACATATAAGCCTGTAAAGACAGATATAAATAGGTGGCTGTGTTGATTATAGTCTGTAGCCTACCCATATTAAGGGCATGTGCTCAACCGCTGAATGTAAGAAGTGCTTTATACAGAGAGGACTTGTCAGGAGATGGACGTCAGGACCAGGTTATAAAACCTCTTGCAAAAGCTTGCAAATGCACCACCTGAGCCCTGAAGGACATTGATAAAACCTTAGGCAAGGTTTAATGGTAAAGACCCGGTTAAACGGTTAAATGGTTTAATGGTTAAACCTTTCAAGGTTTAATGGTGGCTTTTGACAGATCTGAACCAAACTCCAGGCATGAGCTATCAGTCAGCAGTGCCTGCATGTCACCCACCCGCTTAAATGAGGCCAAAGCCAATAGGAGTGGCTCTTTAAGGAAAGCACCCGCAGCTCAACAGATTCAAATGGCTCGAACAATGAGTTTGCAGTGCCTGCAGCACCAGATTTAAGTTCCAAGTCAGAGGGGGTTCAAACACCTTGTTCCCCTAAGGAACTTAATGACTGGATCCTGTTTGCCTGTCGAGCAGCCAGCCTCTGGGGCGTGCTATGCTGAGATAGTCGCAACATAAGCTTTGAGCATTGACAGGGTAAGACCAGCATCCAGCCAATCTACAAGAAATGTCAGAATGTCAGCTATGGGGGGGCGATTCACCGGGTCTTTACCATGTGAAGATCATCAATTTGCAAACACACGCCATTTAAGTGCATAGAGGCATCTTGTGGACGGTGCTCTAGCCTGTAAAATGGTGTCCATCACCAACTGAGCCAACTTTGGCTCATCCGATGTTCACCGTTCAGGAGCCACACATGCAGGTTCTACAGCTCCGGCTGAGGATGCCAAATCGTGCCTTGTGATTGAGAGAGGAGGTCTCTTCTCAGTGATATTTCCCATGGAGTGCTGTCAAGTATTTCTATCATCTCTGGAAACCAGGACTGATTGGGCCATTTTAGCAATTAACAGAGCTGTTTCCTTGTCCAATTGTATTTTGCTGATGACAGAATGAAGGATGCACACTGAGAGAAGCACATACATTGCCTCCATGCCCAGTGGGGCTTGGGACATGGAGTACCAAAGGGGACAGTGCAAACAGGTCGACTTCTGCTTTGCTGAATACTTACCATATCCTCATCACTGTCTGAGAATGAATTCTCCATCCCCCTGGTAATGGTCCTAGCCATGACAACAGATCCACTCTGTAATTCAGATGGACTGGGACATGTGTCGCACACAGTGAAAGGAGTTGACGCCTACTCCAATGGAGGTGTTGCATCACGCTCATTATAATGGTGATTGGAGTCCGCCCTGGCGATTTATGTATGCTGTTGTGGTGATTCACAATGTCAGAATGAAAAGGCATCAAAGCTAGAAAGACAGCCAGAAGTTCTAGGCAGTTGATGTGCCACGCTCTTTTCGCACCTGTCCAGGTGCTAAAAGTAGGGCATATGTCGCACACTGCACCCCGACCTGTGTTGGATGTGTCTGTGGTCAGCACTTTCCTTCTGAAAATTTGACCCAGCATAACACCCTGTTGGTAGAAAGCTGGCACTGTCCATGGTGCTACAACCACCAGGCAGTAGTGAGTTATATGCATTTCCCTCGATTGCGAATCTCAAAATCCGCCTATTACGCGGCACAATTGGTACATAAAAGTGCGCATCCTTCAGATCTATTGATGCAAACCAGTCATGAGGATGGATATGCTATAAGATCTGGTTCTGAGTTAACATTTTGAATGGGTGCTTCGATTCAAGCGTCTCAGATCTAGAACAGGCTGAAACCTGCCATCTTTCTTCGAAACAAGAAAATAAATGCTGTAAACCCCACTGTCTGGGGTCTTTATCATGTTTTTTCTGAGGAGACTGTGAATATATGCACGCAACACTGGTGAAACACCGGTGAAGCAGGCGGCTGACATGCGCACTAAATTGTATAATTCTAACATTTGTAACACCCACACAGCGAGACAGTAGGCTTATTGATTTGTTCGCTATAGGAGAATAATGGTGAGCTCTGGGCTCCTTTGCACAGTCCTGGGCATGTCAGGAATATTTCTGCTGCCTGGCCACGTTTTTTACATCAGCGCGGTGATCACTGTGAGACTGCGGGTGCTTACACTTGAGCCGTGGTTTGTGTGGCTTCACAGATGACTAAGTTGTAGCTTTCGGCTGTGCTGGGGCAGCAAGAGATGAATTCTTTGTCGGGCGCTGACCGGAATTAGATCAGAAGCATGCCGGGAAAGGGGAAGTGCTACTTCTCTTTTGCAGAAAGTGTTTCATCACTTGGGACTGTTTTTGCACTGTGATGAAGAGCTCTGAAAAGTCTTCCACGGCATTACCAAAGAGATAGTTGGGTGACACCGGGGTGTTGAGGAGGGCGGCTTTCTCTGCATAACACATCTCCATGTGAGTCAGCCAAATATGACAGTCTAAAAACACCAGGTTGCTCATCGCTTTGCCGATGGCCTGAGCGGTAGCTTTTTCAGCTCGCTCCGCCTAATCTGTCGCAGTGTGGAGCTGTTTGAACAGATTTGGATCGGGCCTTGCTCATCCATTTGTTTGAGGAGCTTGGCCTGAAAAACCTGGAGCACAGACATGCTCTGGAGTGCTGAACCAACTTGGCCGGCTGCTTTATAAGCTCTTCCAGCCAGTGCAGACGTCAGTCGACACAGCTTGAAGAGGTGGGGGCGTGATTTCCATCCAATGGCAGTATTAGGCCAGAGGTGGGCTGTGACTGCCTGTTCCACATGAGGAAGCTTTGGATAGCCTTTTTCCTCAGCGTGGTAGTGAGGACGGCCAATCCTCTGACCTGAGTTCAAGAAGAGTAGGGTGTATGCCTGGTCTTTGTGGTGCGCTCCTCTGGACTGCAAAAGCCATTCATCAAGGCAAGACTTTTCTGGCTCTTCTGTAGGGGACCACTCAAGAACGAGCTCCTCATCCACCTTAACAAGGATGCGAAGAAGCTCCTTGTCTGTGGTGTGTGCATTCTCTTTTCCCCTTGCTGGGGGAAAGGCGGCAACATCCTCCATGGATCACTTTTATGAAACTGCGAGTGACAAATTATCATCGTCAGAGCCGCCAAACTTAATGAGGCTGTGCACTCCAATAAATGACCAGAGCTCATCATGCACATATTGCACATATTGAACTTCGAGGGGCTTGCAGGGTTTGTGTCAGCACAAGACTCTTCTCTTCCCTCAAAACAAGGTTGATCCTAGAACGTAATGTCTGGAGAACGTGCCGTCCGTACAGGACAATGACATCTTTAAAATGACACATATAATGCAAACTGCTCTTTAGTAATATTGTATATATAAAAAAATACAGTAACTCCAGGCGGAGCACTGTTGGAAGCAGGTTGTAGTTTTGCTGAAGCACCGCATTGATCAACGACGAATGTCTGAAGAGAAGAACCCATTCACTGAGAGCATGTTCGACGGCAATGTGGAGAACTCTTCACCGGAACACACAGGGGAGTCTCTCGCTGCAGGTGCTGAGTACAGGCTAAGATGCTAGGAAATTTCGTGCACTGTAAATGTATCTCAACGGCGAAGCAGAGAGGGTTCCAAGACGAAAACAAAGTTAGCACTCTTGAATGAAGACAATTCTGTAGAACTGGTGATTGAGCTGCCGCTTATATTGGCCAAATACGCGACTAAAGGGTCAGGGCTCAAACACCATTGGCATGATTGTATAAGGGTTTCAACAAGGTTGTCTAAGAAGAGATCCGCATGGTGCTTACAGCAATGTTGAATGAACTGAATCGAAAGGGAACAATCATTGTGCTTGCAATGTCATTTGGTGTTACAAATGGCACAGAAAGTCAAACAACATTTTCCAAGGCACAAGAGGGTTCTATAAATATGCTTTAGTTCTGTCACAGCCATTAACCATCATTTGTTACTTGCTGGTCAGTTGCAGGGGGGGGGGGGGGGGGGGGCAATATAGAGATGATTTGATTGGATGAAAATGGTGCCATCATACAAATTGAAATCATATGTTTGACAAATACTTATCAAGTAATGACAAACAACTGTTTGGTCCAATCTAAAGCTGACAAATGTAACAGGTACAATGTGTGACAACATTCATTTTTAGGACCATTGTTTTATGTTACTGTGGCAGCGGGGGCGTGGTCAAGCGCCCGTCCGAAGGGAGAAAGCGGTAAGGGCGCTTGCACCTGAGTTAAATTATGTCTAACACCTGTCTCTAATTTCGGTGAGTATGGGGAGAGCGGCATAAAAGAGCACCAGTGCCCCCAGTCGAGAGAGAGAGCTGCCAGTCCAGTGTTGGCAATAGAGAGCATTTGTTAAGCTGTTAGATTAGTCCCATAAATTTATGTATAATCACGTTGTGCACTACCCCCTGTCTATCTACTATCCGCAATTAAAAAGCCCTTACCTTTGTGCTGAACCCTGTTCCCGTGTCCTCCTTTCTGTGAATTCGTTACACTGGTGCCGAAACCCGGGAAAATAAGTTGGATCTTCTACCATGGAGAAAGCTCGCCCCGTAGAGTCCTCCCAGCTGGCCGAAGTCCTCCAGTCCCTCGCTACATCAAAGCCACCAACAGTCCCTGCTTGAGCTCAGACAGGAGCAAGATCGGCGATTCTGTGAGATCGTACGGGCTCAAGCAGACGATCGACAGGCCATCCGGAACCTCCTCAGCCAGGAGGTCGCTCCAGCCCCAGCCGCGACCCCGGACACCCGTGCCACGTTACCCCCGCCCACGTTACAGAAGATGGGGGCGGCGGATGATGCAGAAGCCTTTTTAGATTTGTTCCAGCGAACCGCTGAAATTTGAGGCTGGCCGCAGGAACAGTGGGCAGCTCGCCTTGTTCCTCTTCTGTCCGGGGAAGCCCAACTCGCAGCTCAACAACTGCCGGCAACGAACCTCCTGGCCTACGCTGATTTAAGAAAAGCCATTCTGCAGCGGGTTGGTCGGAGCCCCGAGGAAAACCATCAGCTCTTCCGGGGCATGAAGCTGGAAAAGTCCGACCGCCCGTTCGCCTTCACCCAGCGGCTCCGTGATGCCTGCCGGAGGTGGCTGCTAGTGGGGGACCGCGACGTCGAGGGACTCATTGATCAGGTGGTGCTGGAGCAGTTTATTCAACGCTTGCCCAAGAGAACGGCGGAGTGGGTCCAGTGCCACCGCCCGGCGTCGCTGGAGGCAGCCGTCCAGTTTGCAGAGGACCACATGGCGGCGATCCCAAGGGCGGACGAGCCCTCTCTCTCTCTCTCTCTCTCTCCCTCTCTTCCCCCTCCTGTGTTTACTTCCGCTCCTCCCCACTCCCCCCAACCCTCTCGCTCTGTCCTCTCTCCAAGTCCCGTTGCTGCATCACGCAGGCGAGGAGCCTGGTTGAAACCAACACCGCCATCATCAACATCAGTCCATCCCTCCTCCACCACCTACAGCCGTTCTCCCCCTCAGGTGGGGGCGTCCGTCAAAGCAGGTACGGGTGTGGTGTCTGGGCCGGCATGTCGGAGGTCCGGGGACCCGAGCCACTTCCGTGAGCGGTGTCCGTTGATGAAGGTGGGGGCAGTGGTCCGGGTCACCGATCTCCCACATGCTGCCCCCGATCGGGCTGGAGCGTACCGGGTTCCGGTAAGAATCCAGGGGGGTACACACCAAGCTTTGCTGGATACTGGTTGTAATCAGACCACCATCCATCAACGTCTGGTTCAACCAGAGGCTTTGGGCACGGCTAAGCGGGTAAGGGTGAGGTGTGTACACGGGGATGTTCATAGCTACCCGATGGTGACCTTGCTGCTTAAATTTCGAGGGCGAAAACATAAAGTGGAGGCAGCGGTTAGTTCCCGCCTCACCCATCCTCTGATTCTGGGGACCGATTGGCCTGCATTTAAGGATGTTTTGGGGGAAACTGGGAAGGATGGGTCCAGCATTAGAATGGGGAGATGTGCGATGTGCGATGCTCTGGCAGGGGAGGCGGAGCCGGGGCCATCCTCGGCTGCTCTGAATCGGGATGACGAGCGAAGGGGCGGGCCTTCCGCCCCTCCCCTCCGCAGGGAATTCCCTGATGTAGATTTCCCTTTGGAGCAGTCGCGGGATGAGACCCTTAAGCACGCGTTTGATCAAGTAAAGACAATTGATGGTCAGCGTCTCCAGCCAGACATCGCTCTCACATACCCCTATTTCGCAATTATAAATGAGCGGTTGTATAGAGTGACGCAGGACACTCATACCAAAGAAAATGTAACTCAGTTGTTAATTCCACGGAGCCGTCGGGAAATGCTTTTCCAGGCGGCTCATTATAATCCCATGGCGGGTCATCTAGGGGAAAGGAAAACACTGCTCCGTCTAATAGCCCGTTTTTATTGGCCGGGCATTAACGGTGACGTTCGCAGGTGGTGTGCGGCGTGCCGCGAATGTCAGCTGGTAAATCCACCGGCCACCCCAAAAGCGCCATTGTGCCCCCTTCCATTAATCGAGGTTTCCTTCGAAAGAATTGGAATGGACCTCGTCGGGCCATTAGATCGGACAGCACGCGGACATCGTTTTGTATTAGTCCTGGTGGATTACGCAACACGATATCCGGAAGCAGTGCCTCTAAGCAATATCTCTGCACGTAGTGTTGCGGGGGCGCTCTTCAAAATAATCTCCCGGGTGGGGATTCCGAAAGAAATCCTCACCGACCAAGGCACAACATTTATGTCACGCACACTTCGCGGACTTTACGATCTGTTGGGCATTAAATCAATTCGCACTAGCGTATACCATCCGCAGACGGATGGCCTAGTGGAACGATTTAATAAAACGCTCAAGAATATGATTCGTAAATTCGTGCACGAAGATGCTAGGAATTGGGATAAATGGCTTGACCCCCTGTTATTTGCAGTACGAGAGGTCCCGCAAGCCTCCACGGGATTTTCCCCGTTTGAGCTGCTGTATGGGCGGCGCCCGCGCGGTGTGCTGGACGTCATCCGTGAAGCCTGGGAGGAAGGACCTTCGAATAGTAAAAATGAAATTCAGTACGTTCTTGATCTTCGAGCAAAACTCCACACATTGGGGAAACTAACACAGGAGAATTTGCTCCAGGCTCAAGCACGCCAACGCCGGCTGTATAACAGGGGTACTCAGCTAAGGGAATTTGCACCGGGAGACAAGGGGTCCCTGTATTGTATTGCTCCCTACATCGAGCTCCAAATTACTCGCCAAGTGGCAAGGGCCCTTTGAGGTCACACGACGAGTGGGGGACCTCGATTATGAGGTTAAACGAACCGATAGGGGGGACGCGCGTCAAATTTACCACCTCAATCTCCTTAAATTATGGAGGGAGGCGGTCCCTGTGTCATTGGCTACGGTGGTTCCAGAGAGGGCGGAGCTCGGACCGGAGGTGAATCCAAAACCTGATTACAATGCCCCGGTCATTTGCGGAGACCACCTCTCCCCGTGCCAAGGCTCAGAGGTTACCAAGTTGCAAAAAGAGTTTGCAGACGTGTTTTCTCCTCTACCGGGTCGTACGAACATCATCGAACACCACATCGAGACCGAGCCGGGGGTGGTGGTTCGTAGCCGCCCTTATCGCCTCCCCGAGCATAAAAAGAAAATTGTTCGGGACGAATTGGATGCGATGCTCGATATGGGGGTAATAGAAGAGTCCCACAGCGACTGGTCTAGCCCGGTCATTCTTGTTCCCAAGAGTGACGGATCGGTCCGGTTCTGTGTGGACTACAGAAAAGTCAATGCGGTGTCTAAATTAGATGCGTACCCAATGCCTCGTGTTGATGAACTGCTCGATCGGTTAGGTACTGCTCGCTTTTATTCGACATTGGATTTAACAAAGGGTTATTGGCAGATCCCCTTGACACCAATTTCCCGTGAGAAAACCGCCTTCACCACGCCGTTCGGATTACACCAATTTGTGACACTTCCGTTCGGTTTGTTTGGGGCTCCAGCCACGTTCCAGCGTCTGATGGACCGTATCCTCCACCCGCACTCCGCTTACGCCGCTGCCTATTTAGATGATATTATTATCTATAGTAATGATTGGCAGCGGCATATACAACACCTGAGGGCGGTCTTGAAGTCGCTGCGGCGGGCGGGGCTCACTGCAAACCCCAGGAAGTACGCGATTGGGCGTGTGGAGGTACGGTATCTGGGGTTCCACTTGGGTCATGGCCAGGTGCGTCCCCAAATTGATAAGACCGCGGCGATTGCGACTTGCCCTAGACCTAAGACCAAAAAGGGGGTGAGGCAGTTCCTGGGGCTGGCTGGCTATTATAGAAGATTTGTGCCTAACTATTCGGATGTCACCAGCCCGCTGACTGACCTCACTAAAAAGGGGGCTCCAGATCCGGTCCAATGGTCGGAGCAGTGCCAACAGGCATTTACACAAGTTAAAGCCGCACTCTGTGGAGGGCCGCTCTTATATTCACCTAACTTCTCTCTCCCTTTCTTATTGCAGACGGACGCTTCAGACAGAGGGCTGGGGGCCGTACTCTCGCAGGTGGTGGAGGGGGAGGAGCGCCCGGTGCTGTACATCAGTAGGAAGCTCTCCTTAAGGGAGACTAAGTACAGCACCGTGGAGAAGGAATGTCTGGCCATCAAGTGGGCGGTCCTCACGCTCCGCTACTACCTGCTGGGGCGGGCCTTCACTCTCTGCTCGGATCATGCCCCACTGCAGTGGCTCCACCGCATGAAGGATACTAACGCCCGGATCACCCGTTGGTATCTGGCTCTCCAGCCTTTTAAGTTTGAGGTGGTCCACAGACCGGGGGTGCAGATGGCTGTCGCCGACTTCCTTTCCAGAAATGGGGGGGGAGTGGTAGGCAGGCCGGAAGGCAGGCCTGAGTCGGGCGGTGGGGGTATGTGGCAGCGGGGGCGTGGTCAAGCGCCCGTCCGAAGGGAGAAAGCGGTAAGGGCGCTTGCACCTGAGTTAAATTATGTCTAACACCTGTCTCTAATTTCAGTGAGTATGGGGAGAGCGGCATAAAAGAGCACCAGTGCCCCCAGTCGAGAGAGAGAGCTGCCAGTCCAGTGTTGGCAATAGAGAGCATTTGTTAAGATGTTAGATTAGTCCCATAAGTTTATGTATAATCACGTTGTGCACTACCCCCTGTCTATCTACTATCCGCAATTAAAAAGCCCTTACCTTTGTGTTGAACCCTGTTCCCGTGTCCTCCTTTCTGTGAATTCGTTACAGTTACTTGCCATATCTATCTGCTTATGTCTATGGTCAACAAGTTTATTTACAAACAGAATTTACATTTACATTTACATTTATGCATTTGGCAGACGCTTTTATCCAAAGCGACTTACAGTGCACTTATTACAGGGACAGTCCCCCCGGAGCAACCTGGAGTTAAGTGCCTTGCTCAAGGACACAATGGTGGTGGCAGTGGGGATCAAACCAGCGACCCTCCTGATTAACAGTTATGTGCTTTAGCCCACTATGCCATCACCATTTTTTTTCAGCAACTAGATCAGGAGCGTTACATTTTTTACATAGTGTGTCAGGTTAAAAAGAACAGCAACTTTTAACACCCTGTCTAGTTTTTTGAAGTGCAAGAATACTATCAGCATTAAAAGTGCACTATAGGGATTGCTTTAAAAAATAGCAATATAATGCTATAAAGAGTAGAATGTGGCTCCTTCAAGGCAATAGACACTCTTGAGAACAGGCCGAATGGCTTTAAGACAATTCAAATTTCTGACTCTCCAATGCAAATTTAAATAGTCAAAAAAATAAATATTGACTTTGCTCTCTCTCTCTCTCTCTCTCTCTCTCTCTCTCTCTCTCTCTCTCTCTCTCTCTCTCTCTCTCTCTCTCTCTCTCTCTCTCTCTCTGTATCTCTCTGTATCTCTCATCTTTCTATTAAAATAGGCTGTTTACAGGAATATCAATGGAAAGCTTGTCATTTCTGTTAAATCCCCAAAAGTAGTTCTAAACCATTTTAGTTCTGGGTGAAATTTAGATTTAAAAGCATGGAAATAAGACATCATATTCTTGACTCTCTCCATATGGGCTGTTCTGACCTTCCCATTTATTTTTACTTGGAAAGCAGTTGCAAATTTAATTCTTGCTTCTTTGAATTCAGGCAGTAAAAAGGCCATGTTTTGCCTAAATCCAGATCTTTCTTTGAGCACATTTCTCTTCCAAGATTGCACAACGTTTTAAGGTTTCTGAGCAAATAATAAGAGTAATTTTTTTTCTTATGTACTAAAGTATATTATAAATGAATTCTTAGAAGCAGAGAGAATTCTGCTCTCTCTCTCTCTACCCTGTTGAAAAACCCCAGGGGCATGTCAATAACACTCATATTACAGTATATTTGATGTGGTCAGTTTACACTTGAATGTAATCCATGTCTCAACAGAAATTATATTTTATCATAAAATCTGTAATTGAATTATATCTCTGAGTAATCTGAACTGAATTGCCTTTAGATTATTTTTAGATTACTTCCATAAATCATATAATATATACAGGAGTAAAATAATATTGAAATGAAATATTGTACTCCATTCTAAATTAGAAAAGAAGAACAATAAAAAAGAAATAGATTCAACTTGATTAAACTAAAAATCTACTCGCAGGAGAGTCACCTCAGATTGATCTACACCTATTCACATTAAATAATCTATATTGTCCACAGACACTGTACAACTATAAAACTAGATTAATATAAAATTTATTAGAATTGTTCTTCTTTATTTTACATCAAAACATTGGTATAACCTGTTATTCAATTTGTCATATTGATTCATTTTGACTTAAATAAAAAACAGTTAATTTAGATGTTTCCACACGAAGCACATTAATTTATCATCCCTAGTTATCCAAGAAATCCTTCTCTCTTTTTTTATTTTTTTTTTTTACTGTAAAAGACACTATATTAATTAACATGTATATCTTAAAAAGGACATCCTGGGCGTTTCTGTTATATAAGAAATGATGTGGGGTGTGACAGTAATATAATATAATCAAAGTCAAACTCTTTTATTTGTCAGAGTTAAGGTAGGTGAAATAGTGCAAATGTGTCACACTGTAGTTAAGTGCGGTAGCACATAATCTTATATAATATAATATAATATAATATAATATAATATAATATAATATAATATAATATAATATAATATAATATAATATAATATAATAAAAAAGTGATTGTCCGGTACCTTCGTGTGGTAACATCTAAATTAACTGGTTTTATCAAGTCAAAAATATTATTTAACCCTTAAATTTAAACACTCTTACATCTTTAGAGACCTGAACGGTATATCTATCAGAAATGGTTCTACTAAATACCCAGATAGTGTAAAATTGTCAAAATATTTTTCAGACAATTAGAAAATAATCTAATAAAATATATGTTGATACATTTTGATGTTTTATTTTTCTTATATCAAAGAGATAATGCAACAAATCAGGACAAATCTAGAACAGGATTCATTAGTTTCACACTGAAATTTCATGAGATCTAACTGGCTGTCATAAACATACTGAGCTACACATAACACATAAGGTACACATAAATATTTTATCTAGATAGACGAACAACTTGACCAAATGACAATAATGATAATAGTCAAATCATACTGTTCATGTGGTAAACTTGCTATAGTTGACTTCCTCATTGTTTTCACATCTTCACCAAATAGCAATGTTCAAATATAAATCAAGTTTATACATCCGTGCCACCTTGAGTAAGAAATAGCATAGAAATGTTTATTATGTACGTGTACACACATATGAAAAACTGATATTTCACCAATGTCACACAGAAAATCAACATGATATAGTATTTATTTGTATGAATATAGTACTCATTTCTCTTGTAATAAATAAAGAGATAGATATCCTGTGATAGTAAAATCATATAGATATTTATGTTAGTGTGAAAAAAACTACACTATTACATACCTAGGGTCTCTAATGACCCTATACATTTTTGGTACTTAAACCATTATAATTTATTTATTTATTGCAATTTTTTTTTTTACACTATTAATAAGAGAGAAATTGAGGAATACTATAGAGGTGTGGGCACAAAAATGTGTAAAAAATAAAAATAAAATATTAAAGAAAAAAAATTGAGGTACAGGGGATGAAATGAGGTCCAGTCCAGGGCACAATCAAAAGTTGTTGTTTTTAAAAAAAATATTTACTTATTTATTTATACGTATATTTATATTTAAATAAATAAATATTCTCTATTTAAATAAATAAATATTTTTTATTAAAATAATTCTGCCGAGTTTACCGGAAAAGTACGGAGGCATCATTGTTGGTGCAGGTGATGGGTGCGGTAAAGAGCATGCAGGATGCCCCTCCCGAAAGTGACAGCAGCAGAGAAGTCATCACTCATCACGAGGAAGGAGCAAAGACAGAAGTTAATTTGCGCGCACGCACCTCGTTATGAGCTGCCGCGCCTGCGTCCTCCCGAGCCGTCCTAGTGGACTCTCCCTGAACAGAGCTGAATCCAGCTACAAGTTCTGTTAAAATAGCCGGATATTAGGTACAGTGAACTTTGAAAGGAGGAGCCCTTTCTTGACCTCTCAGATAGTAGTGTGGAGCAAAGAAGAGCATCTCATCAAAGCTGTAGTGGTGTACTGAAGATTGTGTTGTTTTAAATAAGGACCGAGCTCTGAGGGAGAGAGAGAGAGAATAATGGCTGGATGTTGCATGTCTGCGGAGGAGAAGGAACGCCAGAGGATAAATCAGGAGATAGACAAACAACTTAGGAAGGACAAGAAAGACTCCCGTAGAGAACTCAAACTGCTGCTGTTGGGTAAGATATTTATTTAAACTTGCACAATGAGAATATATGACGCTTCAGAGATCATAAAAATGTTTAAAATACGCACAATACGAGCGTAACATACTTCGCTACGTAGCCTACTACGCCTGTGGTAGGACTCTACTAGGACTCCTGAATGAACTTGTGAGGAGCTGACTTCATACATCTACTTTTCATTATGAGTCATTGCAAAAATGGTTTGAAAAGATAGTTCTGAGAAAAGCTCAAGCATCATTTGCTTGCAGGTACCATTTGGTTTGATATTTTGTTGTCAATGAAGTTTTAAACCTTTAATGGACCCACCCCTATTAAATGAATGGAACATCTCTAATCAAACAAGCAATATGTCTGTTAATGTGTTAAGTGACCAAATACTATTCAGGGGCATTGAATGATAGATATACAGTAGATATCTAAATATATATGTGGTTTAGCTGCAACGGCACCGTTTTATACAGCAGTTCGTGGCCGCACGGCCTCCATCTCTGTCCAAACTATGCAAAAGCATGCAAAGCAGAACCTCCTGTCAACTCTAAACAAACTTTCCTCAATAGCACTAACTCCTTCACCAACCTTGAGTTAACACAAGTACTCGAAGCAGAGTTATACCTTAACACAATCACTATCATATGATAAAAGAGAGAAAATATCACCATATTATATATATATATAATATCACACACTGTCCTTTTTGCGTTTGAGATGTGCATCTTAAAGGGATAGTTTACTCAAAACTGAAAATTCTGTCATCATTTACTCATCCTCATGTTGACTCATGTTTGTGTTTCGCACAAGAACTAAAAAAGGAGATTTTAGGCAGAATAACAGTCCCAATCACCATTCACTCCCATTACACTCATCTCCCATTACACTCACTGAGCACTTTAGAAGGAACACCCGTACACCTACTTATTCATGTGATTATCTAATTAGCCAATCGTGTGGCAGCAGTGCATAAAATCATTCGGATACGGGTCAAAAGCTTCAGTAATGTTCACATCAACCATCAGAATAGGGAACATTTTTTGATTTCAGTGATTTGGACTGTGGCATGATTGTTGGTGACAGACGGGCTGGTTTGAGTATTTCAGTACCTGTTGATCTCCTGGAATTTTAATGCACAACAGTCTCTAAAATGTACTCCGAATGGTGCCAAAAACAAAAAACAACCAGTGACCGACAGTTCTGCGGACAAAATGCCTTGTTGATGATGGAGGTCAATGGAGAATGTCCAGACTGGTTTGAGCTGACAGAAAGGCTACAGTAACTCAGATAACCACTCTGTACAATTGTAGTGAGCAGAATATCATCTCAGAATGAACAACATGTCGAACTATCAGGTGGATGGGCTACAACAGCAGAAGACCACGTCGGGCGCTTTATTAGGAGGACGATAGTGTTCCCAATAAAGTGCTCAGTGAGTGTATTTTCAATGATAGTTTGAAAGTCAGGTTTGAAACAACATGAGGGTGAGTAAACGATTTCCATTTTTAGTTGAACTGTCACTTTAAGAAGCCTTTGAGCCATGCCGTTATAGAAGACTGAAGACTTGTCAGTTGATATGCATGTACGGTTGAGTGTCAGATAATTGTAACAATGTAGTTGTTCATACACAGTTGTGCAAAAAAGTGTTGAGGTGAATCAAACTCCCAGGAGATTCATTATCACACTGGCCACATTAAGAGCTTGACCCTTGGGATAGACCGAACGCAAAGGTCAAAATAAGCATTACTTTTACAGTACTCTTCTAACGAGAACCGGCAAAGCCATGATTAAAATTTTTGGTAACACTTTCTATGAAGTCCATACGTATAATGCATTGTAAATGCATTATATTGAATTCATAATGTCTCATAATACACCTTATAATAATTTATAACTTTACGTAAATAATTATAACTACAGTAATAATACATTATACTGTAATTCATAGATATACTTAGTATATACTGTATTATAACACAAGCAACATTCAGTTCTAACGCTGCAGAAGTTAATACATTTAATCATTTAAGTGCTGTACAGTGTAAACAGCCAAAAGACTTTATGACGTGAGCGATATTGTAAGTGGTCTTTTCCTGCTTTAAGTAGTTACAAAAGCAATATCTTCTTATAAACAGTTATAACACAAACTTGTAAAATACAATGCATTACAATTCAAACTTATACAATGGAAGTTATTTATAAAGTAAGTCTCCAAATAAATTGCACAAATATTAAAGTTTATTGAGAGTCCAATATAGAATCAGTTTGATTTTTATTATTATTGTTATCGTTATTGGATGTGTTTACAAGTGTGATCAACATACAGAGAGAGAGAGAGAGAGAGAGAGAGAGAGAGAGAGAGAGAGAGAGAGAGAGAGAGTTTCTTATATATTGTGACTTAGTAGCTTTACAAGTGTTTTTGTAATATCTCAAAATGTAAATTGAATGTGTGTTATTTTGTATTTTGTGCGTGTGTAATGTCTTCCAACATGACTTAAATGGTCTTATAAGCACTTAAAAATATCTTATGGATGTATATAAGAGACAATGCTTTTGTTACTTAAAGCATATGCATTATATAGTATATACATATTACAGATAATGTATTTAATACATTATAACTTATGCTGATAAAATTGGATGTTGCTTGTGTTATAATGCATTATACTTTAAGGTATAAGTATGAATAGGTAAGTCTTATAATGTATTATAATTGTGGTTACAATTATTGATTGTATTATGAGACATTACTAATGCATTAAAAGGCCTTTACAATGCATTATAAATATGGGCTTCATAGAAAGTGTTACCATTTGTTTTATTATAACAGTATGAAGCACATAAGGCTATTGTTATATGATTTGTTTTTTAGTATGTAAAACTAAATATTTGCATTGTGCTTTGCTCTGTGTGTGTGTTGGTGAGGTGTTGTGTATAATATTGTAATACTTTCAGTTCTTTCAGGTGTGGTTAGCACATTATGCATATTATGGCCATTGAAACACATTATATTAGAAAGGCTGTACACTGATATGGAATATACATTTTTGACAATTTGTTGCAGTCAGTACAAGTACATTTCTTTAGTTTTTTTTGTATGTATACTAACAAGCGAAAGTGAACGTTAGCATGCTAAATCAATGCTGTTTGGCAACATAGAGTGTAGTTTAGTAACTCTGTTATGGTTAGCACAGTATTGCTCAATGAAGCTACATCTACCTGTCCTCATAGTATGCTCAAGCTCCATTATTCACCATAACGGTGACCTTCAACATAACAAAACTTTCAACACTAATAAGTATCCCCCTTTAAATTGATCTTGCACAAAAACACATGAAAGTAACACTTAATCTTAAAATTTACTCAATGGATTAATTAAACTTCCATTTTATGAATTTAAATACATAGAAGGCAATGAAATCGAGTTTAGACAAATTATTGTATAGAATGTGTATTTTAAGTAAGTAAATTGAGCAAGCAGCAAAAATCCTTTTTTGAGTGAGGGTGCGTTCATTCAAATCTGGTCATTTGCATTTGTGTAAAGCATTGCAATGTCACTAGGACATTATCAGAACGCTAATCCATGCAAAGAGGAGAATTATTTCAAGGAGATTGTTTGAAGAGATTTTCATTTCAAATTTGAAATCCCAGAAGCAGAGGTCAAAATGTGCTTTTTGCCACACCTGCCAATGAGATGTGAATTGAGAAAACTAAGAGGCCAATGACCATAAGTAATTCTTAGCATTCAAATTTGTATTGTTTCACTAAGAAAAAGGTTACACTTTATTTTAAATTGTCCTTGTTACAGTGTAATTACACACGTAAGTACTGAGTAATATTTATTAACAACATGTACGTACTATAGGTTTAGCTTTAGGGTTTGGTTTAGAGCTAGTTTCTGGTAAATTTGCATAATTTACTGTTATTACTATAGTCGATACATGTAATTTGTAGAACAAGGACACTTTAAAATAAAGTGTTACCAAGAAAAAAACAGAATATATATATATATATTAGGGCTGTCGATTTAACATGTTAATTCAGTGCGATTAATTTTGTTAAAAATAGCGCGTAAAAAAATGTACTCAATTAATTGCAATACCCCTGGACCTTAATAAGGAAGATTCCTGAGAAATGCAATCATGTGGTACCACCTATTTACTCCAGAGGGCAGTAAGTGAAACTTCAGCTGTATGGCAATACACAGTTTATACAGTGAACAAAACAACACTTCAGCAGGCAGCACAACACAAACATGTGTTAAGTTCTTGCGTTCAAAACATTTGATGGAGCGCTAATTCGAACTAAGAGATCTCAAGATGTGTTGTAAGTATTAAACACAAGCATGTCTGACGTAGGTGTACATTAACGGGTCCTTAAACAAGCCCTCATAATAAATCTCCAACTGATTGACAAATTCACTTGTGAAATGGATTGCTGTGAACTGTATGACAATGATTGACTTATGTAAAAAAAAAATCAAATATTTAAAGAAAACTATGTATAATTATTTCATCATTAAATATTGAATCATTGTTATCTGATGGGCTTTCTCAGCAAATATTTGTATATACGATTAAATGCGATTAATCACAATTAATTAATGGGGACACCATGTAATTAATTTGATTAAAAATGGTAATCAATTGACAGCCCTAATATATATATATATATATATATATATATATATATATATATATATATATATGTACAGTATATTGTTGAGTCTGCCTTATTATTTGATGGTACATTTTCTAATGAGGATTAATTGTTAAAATACACATAACACACCACACTGGCAAATCTGCTCATTCATAAACATTCAACCCGGTATCACGCCGAGGCGTGAAATAGACACGCCGGTCCACTCGCGGATGCGTGTCTATTTCACGCTTTGCCTCCTCCAGGCGTGTACATGACACGCGCGCGTCTACGTAGAATACCGGCAGGGGGCAATCGTTTCCTCAACGCCAACAACTCTCCGCGCACCAAAGAGGAAGCGATATATCGCGTTCTCCAGTTCCGGTTAGCAGGATATATATTTTTGTACATAAATACACTTTTTAAATAAAAAAATATATATATATATATATATATATATATATTTATTTATTTATTTACATCAGCACAAGATACTCGACAGCCCACACACACACACACACACATATAACAACGTTAGGCTACAGCAACGTTAGGATTTCTTCATGAAAGCAGCACTGTAATGAACCTTTATTTGTCACATATGGTCACAAGTGAAAGTAACCGGCGAAATTGGCCGGCATCCCGCCCGCACGAACGTGCAACGCGACGACAACGGTATCGCTTCCTCTTTGGTGCGCGGAGAGTTGTTGGCGTTGAGGAAACGATCGCCCCCTGCCGGTATTCTACGTAGACGCGCGCGTGTCATGTACACGCCTGGAGGAGGCAAAGCGTGACACCGACACGCATCCGCGAGTGGACCGGCGTGTCTATTTCACGCCTCGGCGTGATATCGGGTTGAAACATTATGCTTCATATTCAGACTGCTATTCAGACAGTTATTTTCAAGGCGAATACATTTTATTTAATGTCAATTACGTTTAAAAGCAATGACTAGGCCTCACATCAAGAATGAATGAATTAATATTACATTTATATAGCGCTTTTTCTAACATTACACTCAAAGTGCTTTACGCAGTGAACAGGGGACTTTCTTCAAACCACCACCAGTGTGCAGCATCCACCTGAATGTTGTGACGGCAGCCATAGTGCGCTCACCACACACCAGCTGTAGGTGGAAAGGAGAGAGTAGAGTTATAGAGCCAAATAATGGATGGGGATTATTAGGAAGCCATGAAGGTCCCGCTCATCTACATTTACATTTACATTTAAGCATTTGGCAGATGCTTTTATCCAAAGCAACTTACAGTGCACTTATTACAGGGACAATCCCCGCGGAGCAACCTGGAGTTAAGTGCCTTGCTCAAGGACACAATGGTGGTGGCTGTGGGGATCGAACCAGCAACCTTCTGATTAACAGTTATGTGCTTTAGCCCACTATGCCATCACCACATGTTCTCCCCATGTTCAAGTTCAAAAATATGCAGGTTAAGTGAATTGGAGACTCTAAATTGCCCCATAGGTGTGAGCGAGAGTCCCCCAGCCACTGGGGATGCGTCTGGAAGGGCATCGGGTTTAAAACTTGTGCCAAGTCAAATATGCAGATTGTGGATGGTTCGCTGTGGTAACCCCTAATGGGAGCAGCCAGAAGAAGGTCATAAGCAACAACTCTAACTGGGTAAAGAGTTTGAGAGAGAGAGAAAGAGGGAGAGTGAAGAGACAAATGTTGTGGGCTTCCTATGAAAACACGCATGGCGATAATGCAATGCCTTTGAAAAATAATGCGATGCTTTAAGTGTGTTGTCTTTTAGTCATTAAATCACACTTAAAGGGATAGTTCACTCCAAAAAAAAAAAAAAAATATATATATATATATATTTTCATGTCATTCCAAACCAATATACTTATTTTTACTCTGGAAGACACAAGGAAAAGGTTTTAAGAATGTTCATACTGGTCTTATAAATATAATGAAAGGAGACAGGACTGTCATCTCCAAACGGACAGGATAGCATCACGCACAGACTTTATATTTTGAAGTTCAAGTCTTTATTCAATCAATTCATAATGCCTCAGCTCCAGTATAACAGCTCTCAAAGGTGATTGATAATGTGATGGGAAAAATGTATGTTTTTGTAACTGAGTGTTTGAAGAAGCATGTATACGTTAGTGCATGGAGAAGTGCAGTTGAATAATGAGTTTAATGTGGACCGTACCTCCACTCAGGGACTTTTTCCGACAAAGGCAAGACAGATATCTCACCATGCTGCACCTTAAACAAAACTAACTGAGACCCCTCCACTCTACCTCTGTCTATCCCTCCTGTCTTTTGTGACTTTCTTGTCTGTCTGCTGGCTGAAATAACTGCAGATTCTCTATACATTTTAATTTCACGTTTGTTATTTTGAAGTATGTGCTTTTTCCTCTTTTGTAAGTCACTTTGGATAAAAGCGTCTGCCAAATAAATAAATGTAAATAGAAGTCAAAAAGAAAATGTGAAACCTAAAAAATTGGGTATTTTCCCAAGTATCAGTTGATTTGATGTTCGGTTTGTTCATGTACATGAACTTCTATCAATCATTTCTTTGAATGTTGAAAGGGATTGTTCACCCAAAAATTAAATTCTCTCATTATTTACTCACCCTCATGCCATCCCAGATGTGTATGATTTTCTTGCTTCTGTTGAACACAAATGAAGATTTTTGAAAAACATCTCAGTACTGTAGGACCATACAATGCAAGCGAATGGTGACCAAAATTTTGAAGGTCCAAAAAGCACATTAAGGCAGCATAAAAGTAATCCAGACGACTCCAGTGGTTAAATTAATGTCTTCAGAAGTGGTATTATAGGTGTGGGTGAGAATTAAAATTTAATTTTTACTATAAATCTCCAATATTTACTTTCACATTCTTCTTTTGTTTTTGGCGATTTGCATTCTTCCTGCATATCGCCACCTACTGGGCAATGAGGAGAATTTATAGGAAAAAAAAGGATATAAATATTTATGATTTTTACAACCAGTACTATCATATTACTTTTGAAGACATATATTAAACCACTGGAGTTTATGGATTACTTTTCTGCTGCCGTTATATGTTTTTTGGACCTTCAAATTCTGGCCATCATTCTGGCCATCATTCACTTGCATTGTATGGACCTACAGAGCTGAAATATTCTTCTTAAAATCTTTGTTTGTGTGCAGCAGAAGAAAGTAAGTCACACATCTGGGATGTTATGAGAGTGAGTAAATGATGAGAGAATTTTCATTTTTGGGTGAACTGTCCCTTTAAGGAAGGGTATATGGCATTTTCCACAATTAGGGTTCTACTTTGGCTGCATGACAGGAAAACAAGTAAATCTCATTCCATTTTCTCAATGTTCAACATGATCACACAGGAATTCAGTGCATTTAGAATTTTGTTCCCTAATTTGGATCCGTTCCAAATTCCAGACAAGTGCGACAAATGTTAATGCCCCTGTTATTGCCCTCACTGTGCTTTTGACATCACTTCCTTTTTGATCGCCAGCTGGCGAGATGCTACATATTCATCAAAGTAAGTGAAAGAATGCTGATTTGGTGTAAGTATTATTATAGTTAGGGTTTTGGTTAGGAGTATATTGAAGACCCAAGTTCAGCCACAAAACTCTATTGGGCGCAAGCTGTATTCTGTTCAGCACATTGGCTCACTCACACGTGACATGTTAAGCAGCCGGTTTGCTTGGCGTAATCTGGTTGGTTCCTTCAAGTGTATTTGAGGAGCCAATCAGCTTCCATCTCTCTCTTTGCGTAACATTTAAATAGCTCAGTCTGTGATAGCAGTTCACTGCAGCGCACTGATAGAGCTTCGCTCTGAAACCCACCTCCATCCCAACTTTCACAGGTCTAGATCTGCTACAGTAGATTTAATGTATGCCTAATTGTGGAGCAACACGTCTTTCATGCTCGATGCAGCATGTCTTTTGTAGTGTTTTGTGCAGAAGCAGTAGCATGATTACATGATAACTCAGTATGTTTATTTAGTAACAGTAGCAAATCTCTATACTTGCTCTGCAGCAGCAGTAGCAGCATAGCAGATCTAGTATCTTATCTACATGCCTTACCTATATCAACATGCCAAACCTTTCCGAGAGTTGTCATGGCTGAAATATAATAACTACTCAAATGTCTCTGGAAATCAGTCACGCTGTCCCTTTTATGGCACATTCATTCAAAGAAGTAAGTTAAAGTACGCCATTTTGGCCACAGTACTTTTCCGCATGTGCATGACTGTAGTTCCAGCTTCGGCCACTGGGGGCAGAAAAATGTGCCCTGTTACCCAAGATATAGCAAGAAAAAAATTAGCAAAATAGCTTTTTAACTTCTGGGAAATACAAGTTGTTCAATGACTACAAACATCATTTGGTCTTAAACTAGCTAGCCCCTGAATTATAGCTTAATGGTGCTGTAAGTGATTTTTGTTTATTTAAATTGCATACAGAAAATGTCCATATTATATCGGATATCATCAAAATAGTTGCCATGAAATATCACACTTGTCTCAGCCCTAGGCTCAGTAAACAGCCACTAAAACAATGTCCGCGGGGTGTGGTCAGATCATTGGTTTATCAATCAATCAAATCAAATCAAATCAAATCACTTTATTGTCACACTACTGTGTACACGAGTGCAACAGTAGGTGAAATTCTTGTGTGCAGTTCCGAGCAACATAGCAGTAATGACAGTGACGAGACATAAACCACTTTACAATAAACAACATATTACACAAAACGATTTACATAACAAACTTACACAACAATTTACATAACAAATGTACACAATACACACAATGTAGAATACACACACTAGATACAGGTATAAATATATATATATATATATACACTAACTGAATTGGGAGAATATATTGACAGAGTGATGATTAATAAAGTGCAGTGCTGATTGTAGATCGTGAGAGATCATGTGTTCAAAAGTCTTATTGCTTGTGGGAAGAAGCTGTCATGTAGTCTGGTGGTGCGGGTCCTGATGCTGCGATACCGCCTGCCTGATGGTAGCAGTGAGAGCAGCCCATGACTCGGGTGGCTGGAGTCTTTGATAATCCTCCGAGCTTTATTCACACACCGTCTGTTATATATATCCTGGAGGGAGGGAAGCTCACCTCCGATGATGTTTCTGGCAGTTCGCACCACCCTTTGCAGGTCTTTGCGGTTGTGGGCGGTGCTATTGCCGTACCAGGCGGTGATGCAGCCAGTCAGGATGCTCTCTACAGTACTGGTGTAGAACCGTGTGAGGATGTGTTGGTTCATTCCGAACTTCCTCAGCCGTCTCAGGAAGAAGAGGCGCTGGTGAGCCTTCTTCACAACGGCCTCAGTGTGGACGGACCATATGAGTTCCTCGGTAATGTGGACACCGAGGAACTTGAAACTGCTGACTCTCTCCACCGGTGCTCCATTAATGGTGATGGGGCTGTGTTCTCTGTCTTTCTTCCTGAAGTCCACCACAAGCTCCTTGGTTTTACTGACGTTGAGGGAGAGGTTGTGCTCCTGACACCAGCGTGTCAGAGTGTGCACCTCCTCTCTGTAGGCTGTTTCATCATTGTCAGTGATCAGACCTACAACCGTCGTATTGTCAGCAAACTTAATGATGGCATTGGAGCTATGTGTTGCCACACAGTCATGTGTGTAAAGGGAATACAGGAGTGGGCTGAGAACACAGCCCTGCGGGGCTCCAGTGTTGAGGGTCAGTGATGAGGATATGTTGCTGCCCATTCTAACCACCTGACGTCTGCCTGACAGGAAATCCAGGATCCAGCTGCACAGCGAGCTGTTTAAGCCCAGAGCCCGGAGTTTCACATCAAGCTTGGAGGGCACTATGGTGTTAAATGCTGAGCTGTAGTCTACAAACAGCATTCTCACATATGTGTTCCTTTTTTCCAGGTGGGAAAGAGCAGTGTGTATTGTAGATGCAATGGCATCATCAGTGGAGCGGTTGTTACGGTAGGCAAACTGCAATGGGTCCAAAGAGGTGGGCAGAACAGAGCAGATGTGATCTCTGATCAACCTCTCAAAGCATTTGCTGATGATGGGGGTTAGAGCAACAGGACGCCAGTCATTTAAGCAAGTGATTTTGGCTTGCTTCGGTACAGGCACAATGGTTGATGTTTTGAAGCATGTGGGGACTACAGACAGGGAGAGGGACAGGTTGAAAATGTCCGTAAAAACACCAGCCAGTTGGTTCGCGCATGCTCTGATGACGCGGCCCGGAATGCCGTCTGGACCCGCGGCTTTACGGATGTTCACCCGTCGAAAGGATCGGGTTACATCCGCAACAGAGACGGAGAGTGAACCAGCCTCTGTAGTGTCGGCCGCGAGTGCTCTCTCCGCGAGGGCGGTGTTGTTGTTCTCGAAACGAGCATAAAATGTATTAAGCTCGTCTGGGAGAGAGGCAGCGGTGATCATGGCGGAGTTTTTATTCTGTTTATAGTCCGTGATGGTGTTAATTCCCTTCCACATACTTCTGGAGTCAGTGGTGTTGAACTGACCTTCAATTTTGTGCCTGTACTGGCGTTTGGCTGTGCTGATGGATTTACGGAGGGCATAACTGGTTTGTTTACGCTCCTCCGCGTTCCCGGAATTAAAAGCGGTGGTCCGCGCAGTAAGTGCCGCGCGAACATCGCCGTTAACCCAGGGTTTCTGGTTGGGGTAGATCCGTATGTTTTTCGTCGGAACAACGTCCTCTACGCACTTCCTGATGAAACACGTTACGCTATCAGCGTAAACCTCGATGTCGTCATCGGAGGCAGACCGGAACATCTCCCTGTCCGCGTGATCAAAACAGTCCTGTAGCGCAGAGTCTGATTGGTCCGACCAGCACTGGATCGTTCTGAGGGCGGGTGCTTCCCGTTTCAGTTTCTGCCTGTAAGCGGGCAGAAGCAGAACGGAAGAGTGGTCAGATTTGCCAAATGGTGGGCGGGGGAGGGATTTGTAGCCATCCCGGAAAGGAGAATAGCAATGATCCAAAACCCGGTCCCCTCGTGTGTTAAAGCTGATGTGTTGGTGGTATTTTGGTGCTATTGTTTTGAAGTTGGCTTTGTTGAAGTCCCCGGTAACAATGAACGCGGCCTCAGGGTGCGCGGTTTCCTGCTCACTTATACTGCCATACAGTTCCCAGTTACGGTTTAGCCAATCAGATGACTTTCAGCCTGTCAGGGCAGCCCAAATTTGCTTGTAGTGTAAGTGCCGATACAGTGTCCTGCTCCAGCGAAACGATCATGGTCGTATGGGGAAGCACTCAGGAGGACCCCCGCCCTCAACGATCTCCAAGTGTGTCTGTGTGTGTGTGCATGTGAGGGGCCATGGCTAATCAACTGCTAAGTTTGGTGGAAGTTCTAGAATGGCTAGAATTGAAAGTTTATGACCATTATAGCCAAGATGTAATTGTTTTACAATTTTAGGAATTTTGTCTATTTCATTTTTATGTTTATTTTATTGAACTGTATGTTGTGAAATCTCTGAGACACAGCAGCTGGACAATATAAACGCACCTGTGGCAAAGCCCACGTTCAATCTGTCGAACATTATCATTTCAGTCTTGTAGTTGCAGAAGCCAAACACTAGATTTGATGCGTTGGGGAACACTTCTTTTAATTGGCTAAGAGGACATGGTTATTGGCTGATGCTGATAATATAAAAATTAACAGTCTGGCTGATATATTTCTCTCATTAATTATAAGTGTGGAGTAATGCTGATTGTAATGGAAAAAAGTACAAAAATGTATTTAAGTGGTGTCATGGTACAGTAATGGTATCCGGTGGTTATACCATGGTACAGTGAGACAGTATTTACTCTACATGTTTCGTAAAAAATTTTAATTGCATGTTACAACAAACGACTTCATAAACCATAATAAAAATGATTGTCTTTTCTCTGTCTTCAGGCACTGGTGAGAGTGGCAAAAGTACCTTCATTAAACAGATGAGGATCATTCATGGCTCTGGATATACTGATGAAGATAAGAAGGGCTTTGTTAAGCTCATCCACCAGAACACACTCAGTGCCATGCAATCCATGGTCAGAGCTATGGACATGCTAAAGATTGCTTATGCTAACTCAGAGAACCAGGTACTGCACACAAACACAAAACACCAACACAAAAGTAGCACAAAATTGCCAGGTACTAGTTGTTGTAAAGTATTTCCTTGGTGCAAAAAAATGGCTATTAAAGGGGTCATATCATGAAGAATCGTATTTTCATTGATCTTTGAAAATAAAAGAGTTTGATGTGCTATGAAAACATCAAAACTTCCTTCCCATGAATAAATATAATTTATTGAAACTAAAGTCAAGCAGTTTAAAGTCGCACAATACGACTCACAGTCTTTTGTTTGGTCGCTTTGGAGAACATTTTATATGAACATTTCACATTTTGAATTTTCCTTTTAAACACGTTTAATTGTGTAGCTCATGACTTTTGGACACCTTCCACAGGGAAGGTTATTAAATGCAAAGCAGTCTATTAGACAACATCAACTTGCATTATTGGCAATAAGAACAAGATACAGAGCTGCGCATGCAACACTTGGTGCACAAAACACGATGGCTGTCATAATCAATAATTAAGTTACCAAACGTAACACCAAAATAAACTATACAAAAAGGTGTAAATTAACTTGAAAACAGTGAATCCATGCAAGCTTGTTAATTTCTTTAACCCAGTGCATGCTGGGAACATCGGCTTTGAAAAGTTAAGTAAAATGTTTTTTGTTTTTACCAGTGAAATTTACTCAAATTATTGAATAAATATGACAACGTTTTCTACTTTAGGACTGATACATGGTGACATATAGTAAAGTTAACAAACAATCATAAATAATATTTTGTAACACTTTCTAAAAAGTTTGAACAATATATTTGTTACAGAATTTGTTCATCTTTGTTAATGTTAGTTAATAAAAATACAATTGTTCATTGTTAGTTAATGCTAGTTCATAGTGTATTAACTAATGTTTACTAACACACATTTTTATTTAAAAAATGTATTAGTATATGTTTAAATGAATATATACAAAGATGCATAAATGCTTAATAAGTATTGTTCATTGTTAGTTCATGTTAACTAATGTTAACAAATGGAACCTTACTGTAAAGTGTTACCAAATATTTACTTATAAGCTAGAGCATTCATTTTTACATGCTTGAATTGAGGACAAATGTAAAATGTGCCTAATCATTTTAAGTTCACGCTTAAACTAACTTTAAACTACAAAGACACATTAACCTCGAGCGACCCTGCATACACATGCAAGTATGTTGTATTTTGGCTTTGCTATATGCAGCGCATAATTCAAATTCATTTAAACAACTGATATCAGTTCAAGAGACTGTGCTGTCAGTAAAGGGCTAAAAAGAGTCATGTGACAAAACAACATGGCGCTGATCACAGCAGAGTTTGTTTTCGGGCAGTTTGTTTACATCTGGTACGAAACCTAATTAAATTTTTTGCATAGAATTAGTTAGATTACAATCTCTTGTTTCATTTGATATGCATGACTTTCTTTCTTCTGCTGAACACAAACAAAGATTTTTAGAAGAATATCTCAGTTCTGTAGGTCGATACAATGAAAGTGAATGGTGGCCAGAACTTTAAAGATCTAAAAATCACAAGAAGGTACTCCATTAAGACTCCAGTGGTTAAATGCATATCTTCTGATGTGATATAAAAGGTGTGTGTGAAAAGCAGATCTATATTAAGTCGTTTTTACATTAATTCTCCTCCCTGTCCAGTAGGTGGCGATATGCACAAAGAATGTGAATCACCAAAAACAAAAGAAAAAAGTGAAAGTGGAGATTTATGGTAAAAAGGGATTTAAATATTGATCACTTCTAAAAAATATAGATTTAACCACTGGAGTCGTATGGATTACTTTCATGCTAACTTTATGTGATTTGCAGCTTCTGGTCACCATTCACTTGCATTGTATGGACCTAAAAATCAAGTGGCTCGCCAGGTGTCTCCCCATTCACCAACACATTATCGTTTAAAACTTTCTAGAGGTAATTTTCCAGCAGAAAGTGTGGGTGCAATTGCAAAGCTCTGATTACCTTCCGAATTTATCGTACAGCCTACTCCTGGAGAACAAGGTTTCAAATGAACACCCACCAAATGCGAGTATTTTGCTGATGTACCAGCCACTGTGGAAGGCGACTAGTAAGATGTCATGTTTATTCTTTTTGTTCCTGTTTTTCATGTTTTTTATTATGAAGAGTTTAGTTCCTGTTTCCCTAGTCATGTGATGTCCTGTTTTCCCTACATGTTCATGTGTCTTGTTTTCATTGGTTTATTGTCTTGTTATATTGTTTTCAGTCTTGTATTTTCATTGGTGGTCTTGTTAACTCGTTACCCTTGTCAGAGTATTTATAGCCTTTATGTTTGTCTTTGTCGAGTATTGTTGATGTAATGATGCTGAACGAAGAGATGATGACGTGAAGAACCCAAGTGCAGTTTTATTTACAAACGTGATATCTGAACACACTGACTACAAACATGAACAAAAGACTTAACTAGACATAAAACTAGACTTGACTTGACTAGACTTGAAAACCAAAACCATGAAACGACATTACATCAACAATACTTGACAAAGGCAAACTTAAAGGCTATAAATACTCTGACATGGGTAACAAGTTAACAAGACCACTGATGAAAATACAAGACTGAAAACAATATAACAAGACAATAAACCAATGAAAACAAGACACATGAACATGGAGGGAAAACAGGACATCACATGACCAGGGAAGACGTCTCAGAGTCTGATTCACTGTTTGTTCAGAGACGTGCAACGGGACCCTGTCTCGTGAAACAAGCACATGTAAAGAGTTATCACTCCTTTTTCACTCAACTGAAAACTGTTTGGAAGAATAATGTAATCTATGAGAATGCTGCAAATGATCTCCTCATCTCGTGAGTTTTGCTATTTTCAGATTTCCACTCTTACACATTGTGAACGCATCCCTGCAGGTTCAGTAATATATACAGATATCTTTGTATTAAAGAAACGAAGATGAATATGATTAAATCACAAAGTAATACAAGACACGTTCACCTTGAATCTAAAATTGAGTTCTATTTTCTTTCTTTAGGCAGCATAAACTGTATTAGCAAACACAATACAAACACATTTGATAAGAACACACATTGGCAGCATTTTTTGGGAACACAAGGGAATTTATTAGGCTTATTTATTAAGATGATTATTATAATTATCTTTACAGTCATAATCGTCTTTAGTTCTTAATTTGTATGCTGTTAGTAATTTTTCACCTGTTGCTGCATACTGATACTTGCGTGATGGTAATGGGGTCGTTGGATATGGTAAATGTTTGTATTTGGGGTGGTTATACAGTATGTAAGATTTTTTAATCACTTTAATAAAAATAGCTTGTTTTAGTTATTTTAATTGCTTTTTTTGTGTCGTTTAAAGTGCAGTTTGAATTTAGAAATGTATTTTAAGTTTTATGTGTTTCAATAAATTAATAAAATGTTTAAAGCAAAATCAATAAAGTAAAAAATATTCACCGACCCTTGGCAGGGGGGGTTGACCATATAATCAGATATCGTGATATTTTAAATGCGATTATCATTCAAATATTTTCAACATATCGCCCAGCCCAAAAGGGAAGTGACATTTTTCATGAACAATTGTAAAATAAAGTCATTTTATGGAGACCCTGTCAAACGCGTGTACTCAATTCCATATTGCAACATGCTACCTATTAATCTTTGCATATTTGTTTGTTTTTGAGTAGTCTATGGGCAATATAAACATTTTATTGTTTTGGAAAAACTAAAGTACATTATTTGTTTGTGGTATGGCTCTTTTGAGAAAAAAAAAATGCATCAGCCAAAAAAAATTATAATTATTCTTAGTGATAAAAGGTTCCCGAGCCCTGCTCTAGAGACTGTTGTGTGTTACAATCCCATGAGATCAGCAGTTACAGGAATACACCCAACCAGCCCATCTGGCACCAACAATCATACCACAGTCCAAATAATTTAGATCAAATTTTTCCCCCTTCTGATGGTTGATGTGAACATTAACACATTTATACTATATATATTGGTGTGTGTATATATATATATATATATATATATATATATATATATATATATATATATATATATATATGTACACACACACACACACACACACACACTCAGACACTGATAAGCCAAAACATTATGACTACCTGCTTAATATGCTGTTGGTCCTCCTGCGTGCCGCAAGTCCTGTTAGTTGTGAGGTGGAGCAACCGTGGATTGGACTTGTTTGTCCAGCACATCCCATACAGTAGATGCTCAATCCGACTGAAATCTGGGGAATTTGGAGGCCAATCAACACTCTGAACACTTCATCATGTTCCTCAAACCATTCCCGAACAATGTGTGCAGTGTGGCAGGGTGCATTATCCTGCTGAAAGAGGCCACTGCTGTCAGGGAATCCCATTGCCATGAAGAGGTGTACCTGGTCTACAACGATATTTAGATAGGTGGCACATGTCAAATCGATGTCCACATGAATGCCCGGACCCAGAGTTTCCCAGCAGAACATTGCCCTGAGCATCACACTCCCTCCACAGGCTTATCATCTTCCCACAGTGCATTCTGGTGCCATCTTGACACACATTCAAAGCCATCCATATGATGTTAAAGAAAATGGGATTTATCGGACCAGACAACCTTCTTCCACTGCTCCAAGGTCCAGTTCCGATGCTCGTGTGTTCATAGTAGGCACGTTCGACGGTGGACAGGGGTAATCATGGGCACTCTGACCGGCCTGTGGCTACGCAGCCCCATACGCAGCATGGTGCAATATTCTGTGTGTTGTGGCACATTCCTCCTGTAACCATCATTAAAATTTTCTGTGATGTTTCAGACCAGACGGGATAGCCTTTGTTGCCCTTGTGCATCGATGAGCCTTGGACGCCCAACAGCACCCTGTTGCAGGTTTGTGGTTTGTCCCTCCTCAGACCAACCACTGTCCATGGACCTTTTCAAAGTCACTCAGGCCTTTACTCCTGCCCATTTCTCCTGCAACACGGTGACTACAAGAACCGATTGTTCGCTTGGCATATAATCTACCCAGATCTTGACATGTGGCCTTGTAAGGATATGATCAACGTTATTCGCTTCATCTGTTGAGTGGTCATAATGTTTTGACTCATCAGTGTATATATATTTACCTGTTTGTTTCCTTCCGAAATGTTTCAATTTCTGTTAATATGTTCTCTTTCACTCTGACATTAATTGGCTCTTTTCCGTTTTCTGGTCCTTGACTGAACATTGACTGAACATCCATTGGATCCCCGGAGAGATGGCTGACTCCTGATTGGTTGTGCTTGTCTCTACAGGGTCATGGTGCATTGGTGAATGATACTGAGGTGGATAAGATCATGAGTTTGGAACCAGACCAAGTGAACGCCATCCGCAGTCTATGGAATGATGCAGGGATTCAGGAATGCTACGACCGCCGTCGAGAGTACCAGCTAACTGACTCTGCCAAATAGTCAGTTTTAATTTTTTTTAATTTGTTCCCCTTTTTCTCTGTGTGTTCTAAGTCCTCGTGATGGCGTTGTGACTCGACTCAATCCAGGTGGCGGAGGATGAATCTCAGCTGCCTCTGCGTCTGAGACCGTCAACCTGTGCATCTTATCACGTGGCTTGATGAGCGTGTTACCGCAGAGATATAGCATGCATGGAGGCTTCTCGCAATCCACGCACAACTCACCATGTGCCCCACTGAGAGCGAACCACATTATAGCGATCCCGAGGAGGTTACCCCATGTGACTTTACCCTCCCTAGCAACCGGGCCAATTTGGTTGCATAATAGACCTGGCTGGAGTCACTCAGCACACCCTGGGATTCAAACTAGCGAACTCCAGGGGTGGTAGCCAGTGTCTTTATCCCCTCAAATAGTCAGTCTTAACATTTTGAACCATTTTTACAGTAATTATGATTTATGATTTTGGTTTGTACAGAAACACTCAATCTTATCTCATATAGAGTGGGGTCCAAAAGTCTGAGACTTCATTTAAAATCTGGGATTCAAACTCTTAAATTTAAACCTGAAAATAAAGTTTTAGGATTTCATAAATGTTTAAACATTTAAGATTCTGCACTTCAGTAACTGATAAATAATTTGTTAACTTTTTTGAAAAGGTCGGATTTTGTACAAAGCTCGAGTGCATGCTGTCATTAAAGCAAATTGGACTTTGAAGTTTTTACATTTTTGACATTCAGTTTTTCACTATAATTTTATGCTGTTACAAATTAAGAATAAAATAATAATAATTAATTGCTATTAGCTAAATAGAAGCATTTTCACTTGTGGTCTGAGACTTTTAGACCTCATTGTTAATGTTACTGGGAACTCAGCAATATTTTTTCACTAATCGTACACTGAAGAAAAAAAATGCTTTCATTTACATGATTTAATCATGTACATCAGTACCACATTCAATACCACATTTTTTTCACGTGATTTCACAATAATGGAATAAAGTTTTTTTTTTTTTTTTTTTTTAATAATTTTTTTTATTAAATCTTACAATAATAAAGAAACGAAAACTATATATATGTATATATATGGTTTTAAAACATTTAAACCCCACATCTATCTGAATCAGGGAAATTGGCCTGTAACTTTTACACTTGCTTGGATGTTTGTCCTTTTTAAGAATCAAACTGATCCGGGCTTGTGTCATGGTTGGGGGAAGCGTTCCATAAGATCTAAAAACTTCAGCGGCAAAACCATGTGGCCCCGGAGCCTTGCTTGTAGGTAAGGCCTCAATTAACCTTTCAAGCTCCTCCATTTATCTCAGAATCAAGAGAAATTTTTTGCTCATTCATCAATTTAGGGAGATCAAATGGTTCAACAAATTTTCTAATATCTTCATCAGTAGACGAAGATGTGGAACTATAAAGATCAAGATAGAACTCTTTAAAAACATTATTATTATATATACTATGGCTGAGGTAAATATTTCACCACCAGCAGATTTCACTGAGGGAATGGTAGAAAAAGACTCTCTCTGCTTTATATATCTAGCCAAAAGCTTCCCTGCTTTGTCCACCGACTCAAAGATGACTTTCTTGCCCTGAATAACCAAAACTCCACTTTACGCGACAAAATAGTATTATATCTGTATTTCAATTGGGTCAATTCTCTGAGGCCATCAAATGACATTCAGTGCTTCAGCTCTGCACTTTTAATATTCCCTTCCGACTCCACGAGTTCTCGTGCTTTGGATTTTTTGATGAATGAGGCATACTGTATGATCTGATGCCTAAGAACCGCTTTAAGTGCCTCCCAAGCCACGCCCACTGAGGATACTGAGGGCCAGTTGGTCTCCATATACACATTGATTTCAGCCTTTAACATTTGTTAGAATTCAGGATTTAATATATCAAACTGATACTTTAACGCAGCAAACATATGATTTTTCTTTTTTCTCCGTATGTGGCAACACTTCTTAACTCACCAGGGCATGATCTGAGACTAAGATGTTTTCAATTGAGCATTCAACAACAGATGAAATGAGGGACTTAGATATAAAAAAAAAATATATCTATTTTAGAATAAACCTTATGGACCTATGAAAAAAATGTATAGTCCCTACCAGATGGGTTCAAAAGTCTTCCAGTTTTTTATCTTGGTCGCTAGCGGATCAGCAGACAATTCTCTCTCCGATGACTCCAGATAATCGATCCATTTCTCAACATCTGCCACTCTTGTAACCAACTCTTTTGTTTCCATCGCCGTAATCGATCGACGTATTACAGCGAGATCCTCCAAGTCAGCAAAAACCTTCGTCAGCATCACATACATGTTGGACAGTTGATGCTGGATTTCTGCAGACCCGTCAAGAGTTCTAAGCTTATATATATATATATATATATATATATATATATATATATATATATATACACATATATGTGTACCTAACATGATTCATTTCTTCAGTTTTACATAATATGGAAGAAATGCAAAAAATAACACTTCATTTCAAAATTTTTACTCTCTGCATCGTCAAATTCAAAGCATGCTTGGAACAACAAATTCCCTTGCCCATGTTGTTGAACATACTTGATTGGTTCACATTCACCCTACATAATGTAATCATGTGCATAGTGCACATTTGATAGAATTACATTAATTAAGAAAGCAAAGAATCACAAATTCTACGTGAAAAGATCACAAATAATCTGATTTAGTAAATCAGACAACCTGTGTTTTCCCGTTTTTTCAGTATATGCATTTCTCTAAAAATCCAGCTTTGGTTTTCTCATCTCTATCAATGTCTGTCAACACAATGCATGGTATTGTAATGTATAACTATAATCCTGTGTATAACTTCAATCTGATCTGGCCAAGACTTGACTACAGCATTTCTTTCCATTTCCAACATCACCCTTCACAGCTACCTGAGTGATCTAGATCGGATTTCAGATGCAGGGTACGTCCCAACGGAGCAGGACATTCTGAGAGCCAGGGTTCCAACCACAGGTATCATTGAGTACCCGTTTGATCTGGAGAACGTCATCTTCAGGTGAGAATCTCAGCCGCACTCTACCAGAAGAACACCCGCTTTCTCTTTCATCCAGAACAGTTTGCAATTTTGGTAAAACTAATTGACCTCATGCACATTGTTGATGATGTCATCAGGATGGTGGATGTCGGGGGCCAGAGGTCAGAGCGCAGGAAGTGGATCCACTGCTTTGAGAATGTCACCTCTATCATCTTCCTGGTGGCTCTGAGCGAGTACGATCAGGTTCTCGCTGAGTGTGACAATGAGGTCAGTTTCATTTTCAGTTTGGTTTCCTCTGTGGTTTTATGCTTATATCATATCATCATATTATTTTAAGGTTAAGATTATCTTGGTTAATAATGAAACACAGATGAATCTTGTTTATTGGTGTGTTTCTTGTGCTCCAGAATCGCATGGAAGAGAGTAAAGCTTTGTTTAAAACCATCATCACATATCCCTGGTTCCAGCAGTCATCTGTGATTCTCTTCCTGAACAAAACAGACATCCTGAAAGAAAAGATCGTGCATTCTCACCTGGCCACCTACTTCCCTGAATTTACAGGTGAGTCATGAATAGATGATTGCTCCCAACAACAGGATGTATGTGATAAGATTGAGTTGGCAATGGAGGAGTCAGGAGACAGCAAATAGTTGTGATGAGTATTTATTCACTTTTTAAGCGTCACACAGGAACTAAAATAAAAAGGGCTCTTGGTGGCCAAACACACAACAGGTCAATAGCATCAAACACAACTACAGGAACAGGTTCTGGTCTCTCTCTCTTCAACTCTGACGCTCTAGCGTACTTTTTAAAATCTCCCTCAACCATAAATATTATTAGAGACAGGTGTTTTACCAGACTCTCTCTCCTGCAGACTGACACATGACCACGCCCCCCATGCCAGAATGTAATTATGTAACGTTTTCACAGAGTTCCAGTGAATGATGGTTGTAACACTTAAACGGGTCCTATACATTTTTGTGTTATAAGATTTTTTCCCTGAAATCCATTTCAATGTTTTGAGGTCAACCAATGTATCATTTTTGTAGATGTGTATCACTAGCAGCTTTTGAAATTATCGGCTAAAATGAGCACAAATTCATTATATTGACACAGTAAATCGGTTATTGGCTCCCCCCACACTGAAGTTATTGTTATCGGCAAACATAGGTATCGGTTGTTCTTTACTTTCCATCCTTTCACTGTCCCTTAAAACTATACAGGCTTTGTTTTTTTCTGTGACTTTAAAGGGATTGTTCACCCAAAAATGAAAATTCTCTCATCATTTACTCACCCTCATGCCATCCCAGAGTGTATGACTTTCTTCTGCAGAACACAAACGAAGATTTCAAGTTTCTTTGAAGTTTCAAAATGCACATAAAGGCAGCATAAAAGTTATCCATAAGACTCCAGTGGTTTAATCTATATCTTCAGTATGTGATAGGTGTGGATGAGAAACAGATCAATATTGAAGCTTTTTAATATAAATTCTCCTCCCCTGCCCAGTAGGTGGCGATATGCACAAAGTATGTGAATCACATCTAAAAGAAGAAAATCTGAAAGTAAAAGTGGAGATTTATAGTAATAAAAGGACTTTAATATTTATCTGTTTCTCACCCACACATATCATATCACTTCTGAAGACAGATTTAACCACTGTTTTGTGGATTACTTTTATGCTGCCTTTGTGTGCTTTTTGGAGCTTAAAAGTTCTGGTCACCATTCACTTGCATTTTATGGACCTACAGAGCTGAAATATTCTTCTAAAAATCTTAATTTGTGTTCAGCAGAAGAAAAAAAGTCTTAACCTTCTGGGATGTCATGAGGGCGAGTAAATGATCATTTTTGGGTGAACTTTCCCTTTAAGATGTAAAAGCCCTTTTGCATCTAAAATGAGTAACACTGCTTGCTTATGAGTTTCAGGTTTGCTGTTCAAGTTGTAAGTCCAAAATAGTTTCCACTGCCTTAACCATAAAAAAGGTCTCTTTGTAAATACTATGTTTTAAAGTAAAAAATAAATTCTATGATATGACCCCTTAAAAACAGTACATCAGTAACAGTACACACAGTATAGTAGTTTTTTTTAATATTTATCCAACATACCCTAACTCTTCTGCCATACATTCCCTTGCATCTGTATATAACAGATTTGTATTTTTACATATGTATATACACACACACACAGTACTGTGCAAAAGTCTTAGGCACATAAGATGTTTCACAAAAGCATTTGTCTTCAGATGGTTATTTATATCTTCAGGTTTAGTGTGTCAATAGGAAATATAAATGTTAGAGTCTCAAACAATACGTTTGTAAATAGAAAAGATTAGAATAGCCCCCCACTGAACATCATGTCAGTCTGAGATTACATAAAGAGACAGAAGCAATTGAGACTAAACAGATTGAAGAACTGTGGAGAAATCTCCATGAAGCTTGGAACATCCTATCTGCCAACAACAAAGAAAAACTGTCCAGGTGTAAGTAGGAGAATTGGTGCTGTTTTATAAGCATAGGTGGTCTCAATTTCTTCTTTGAACATTTTTCACAAGTGCCTAAAACTTTTGCACAGTACTGTATATATATATTTGTTGTATTGTGTATTTCTATATATACTTGTATTTTCTATTCACTTTTTATTTTTAATCTATTTTTATATTATTCCTTGTATGTGTAATCATACTTTGCAATAAAGCTCATTCTGGTTCTGATTTTAGGAACTGCTCCATCATTTTGAGTCACATTTTGAGATTTATGTACCAAGTAAAAGGTCTCAACTTTCTAATAATATATATAATTTATGTTTCTATCCCAAACTGTTGCCAGGTCATTAAAATCATTCAGTTATTTCTGTCAGAAATTCTTGATTTTTGAGAAAATGACTTTTTACATTATTTGACTGAAAACAAAGATTTATTCAAGCAAACATTAAATAATAAAGACAAATAACAATTTAATATAATACAGTACATCATATATATATATATATATATATATATATATATATATAACATAATTGGAATATTTTAGTTTTATGTATATAGTTTAATTTCGTAACATTGGCACAATTTGAAAGCTGAGACTTTGTTTGATCAAAAACAATAGAAAACACAAATTTCACGTTGTTTTTTTTTCTTTTTTTTTTAAATGGCCCATTGCGACTTATGACTCATTTTGATTGAGCATCTCACATTTTATGATGCAAGATATAATATGTAGTCAAATTCAGTTGGCTCTCAACTGGTTGTGCTCTTTCAACTTGTTGCACTTAACAATGGACATCAAGTGGTGACTCAACAGAGTACCAGATTTGAACTGCACATGAACGGCATACGTCCAAATATACTCAATTATTAACATGAAATTTGCTGAATAAGAAAATGATCAACATTGTAAATGCACAAACAGTATTTATGCAGCATAACACATGGAGCAAACACACCTGTTGAGAACCACTGGTCTAATTCACACTATTTTCATACAAATGCTGTATATGGATCTGTTGGTTATTTGAATAATTTGTGGGGGGGGTTTAGGCCCTCAGAATGATCCAAAATCAGCGCAGGAATTTATTCTTAAGATGTACCAGGAGCAAAATGAGGATAAAGACAAATCCATCTACTCCCACTTCACTTGTGCCACTGACACGGAGAACATCCGTCTGATCTTCGCCGCGGTGAAAGACACCATCCTCAGACACAATCTAAAAGAGTTCAACCTGGTTTAAAATCCACATTTAGTCTCTTTCCTGAAGACGAATTCCTAGCCCTACTCTCTGAAAGCCCTTCCTCCAGATCTGACGTTGAGCAGTTAGCCGTCACATTATATGAACATTATTCTACTGTTGCTAAAGAACTTTGAGGAATGAATTAAAGGAAGGGCTCAATGGAGTAGATCAGGACTGGGTTCTTTCAAACAAGCCTCAATCTACCATTACATGGACGAATTGTATTTTTAAGTCCTGTTTAGATCTTCTTAGGCTACATCTAGAACAGACAAAGTTGTGGCTGTTTTGTTCTTTCTGCGAGTAGAAGTTATTATGGAGGCTACTTAATAGATTTAAGGCGCATATAAAGACGAAAGACTTTTCGCTCGTTTTACTGATGTAGTTGATCAAAGTCTCAAGGACACCTTGCATAAGATCATTTCAATGGCAAAGTAGAGGAAAAGGTTTACATGTAAAAATTGTTGTTCTGGATTTTTTTTAAAAAAGAGCAAACATGCTCTGCAGGTGCCTTATGTAGTTTATGTCACATGCGCCTGAAGGAATTCATATATATTAATTTATCTCTGTAAAATAATGTTTACTATTTGTTTTAAAGGATGTGATGGTTTTAGTGTATAACAGTTTACATTGTAAATAACATTTACAATCATCAAAATAAATAAATGCAAAATGACCCATATCACAGGGCAAACGTCATAAACGTGTTTTTTTCTTCACATTTGTTATCCGCAGCCACTAAACAGAGTTATAGTTTCATTCTTATTTTAACACTAGTACTGTATGTGTACTAGTGGTGGAAAACAAGTTGTAGTGAACACCTGAACTGCCTTTGAACTGTAATGCCTTTGATAATATTTATTAAATGGGAATATAAAGCTTATACAGGTATGTCTTGTTTTATTACTTATCAAAATTCTATCCATAAAAAGGATAACTCTATTCTTCTTGGATAAGCGCTGTAAAAGGAGGATAAATGGTGATGGAAAGTTCTAATGCAAACATAAACAGCCTACAGTTATGGTGCGTTTGCATTCACGTCATGTCGGAATTACCGTAATTTCAATATTCCAACCTGGAAGTTCATGGAAGTTTTTACACAGTTGCAAACTCAAAATTCTATGAACACTCCAACCTGACTTCATGTAAAATGAACCGCAATGTTTGAAGTTAAAGGTAGTTTCCATATATTTCTTTTTGATAACAAATTGTATTACACCTTTATTCCTAAAGATTTTGGATAACTAAACATTGTATGAGTGTTGCCATGGAAACTATTAATTCCCCAGATCCGAGAACTTAATTACAGTAATTCTTCTGACAGGATGTGAAGGCAGTATTAGATTACTGGGCAGAAAAATGTATTCTGATCAGGGACTAAAAACGGTTCAAGGAACGAAAACAAAAACAAACCCCATTTTTAGCAGAACGTAACCGAAAAACAGAACAAAGTGATTTTAAGGAAAGGAGAATGCGGATCTTCTGAAACGGAATGAAAAATTGTTAAAAATAAAAATAAGGGTGTTTTTGAAGATTTCCTGTTTTAGTGTCATACCCCAAATTAAAGGTATATAACTTGGAAAAAAAAGAAGAAAAAGAAAAAAGGAGGGTCATGTGTTTGGTATCATTTCAAAGAAACATTTTAATTTTTTAAAAAAATTATATAGATTATGGTCAATTCTGAGACTCTCAGCCTAAGAAACTGCTGATAAATCAGAAAAAAACTTGAGCCAAAAATGAACTTTTGTCTTACTTTTCTGATTTTACATTATATATATATATATATATATATATATATCTCAAGGTGTGAATAAGGTAGCTCTGAAAAACTTTAGTTCCCAATCATGTCACCTGTAACAGAGTACAATTTTGTGTTGAAGAGACAAAGCAATCAAACGATATAACATTTAAAAAATAATTGATCCTAGTTTACAAAAACATCTCCAAGTGTCCAAAGCCTCTCCAAACAAATAAAACATAATAATTGTACATAAAATCTAATTACATATGTAAATACAACAATGTCTAAAGGTTTGCTCTCTCTCTCCAAATCATGCAGGCATGAGTAACAAGATCTCATTCAGTTCCATTCTGTGTCATCATTGAGTCTGTGTCATGTACTTTGCGCCATCTCCTGGTGGCCATATGTAATTAGACTGAATGATCCTCTCTGCCCATATTTGGATGACTTCCACCTCTGGTTGCAGCTATCTGAATCCTAATATGATAGGTTTAGCGTTCCATGACACTGGACAACATACTACATATTTCAAATTAAGTCATGTGATCCAGGAAAGCTAATGTGTTTTTAGCCAGATAGCACATTATGTGCTATGTGCACATTGTGCTTCATGTGGATTATCTAATTATCTATGCATCTGCTTGTGTTTTGAATGGGCTTGTTTTAAATATATTCACCTCCCCTAAGTTATGGTATGTGGTGTTATGTTATAAGCAAAAACGTGGCAACACCTGTTTATATGTAACATGTATGTCAAAGACGTGTACTTAGCTATTACTCGCTATATTTTTGTTTGAGTAAAACAAATAAATATTTTTATAAATTCTTGAGAACTTTTCAACAACATATGACACATGGCTATTTGATCAGTTTGAGGTTTTTACAGATTCAAATAGTATGTGCAGTGTTAACTTATTAATAAATGATCAAAACAGAACACTTCTGAGTTGTTTGCAAATTTTAAAGCACTTGTTCAGTTTTGGTCATAAAGCCTACATGCATTGTAAAGTAGAGTTTCTAAGCTATAAAACGATACCCATTTTGTGTTGATCAAGACTGTATTTATTAAATTGTTTATAATTTTTTATAAACTATTTATTGTGTTTATATGCATCTTTTACCTTTGGAACCATTTTCTTTGGTGGAGCAAATATAAACAAAATAGCTGAGCATACTGTGTCTGACAGGTCAGTTACTTGATTAACTTCATGTTTATATGATGGTTGTTTTAAAGCTATAGGGTCATTCTCAAGAAACCGGTCCAGGAAATGTCCTTGTCATATTTAACCCCAAATATAAAAATTGGGGGGTAAAATGTGCATAATGGTCATGAAAATGTCAAATTTCACAATGTCAAACTTCTTAATAGCCCTAATTTTCACAAATGATCATACACAAATTGCAAAATACATTTATTAAATGCCACATTTACAGTTAAAAATTACATGAATGATGAAATTATTATCATGATATCCTTTTGCCCTTTAAGATTTCATTAATATTTAAGAAAAAGGACAACAACAGAGTTACTAATAAACAGTTGCGTATTTACATCGTTAACGCCTTTTTTCAGTCAAGCAATGAGGAGTGTCAATACTGGCTGCATAGAGACTCAAAGCATTTCGAAAGCCATTGAGTATTTGCTGTAGTACTAAAACAAAGCTTTAGATGTTAAATAAATATAGACAGTAACAAAATAATGTTTCATGCAAATACCACATGTAAAATAAATATCCCTGCTCTGTTAAACAAGTTTTGTTTTTCCTGGTCATTATTTTTAAATGCCACGAACATGTTCCCTATTTTTTAATGACAAATAAAATACATAGCTGTACAGTGTATTGGTCTTTATTAATACATTTATAAAATTACACCTTAATTTAGACTTCAAGACATTTGGTTAAAAGGATAGTACTCCTAAAAATGCAATTCTGTCATCATTTACTCACCCTCATGTTGTTCCAAACCCATATGACTTTCTTGAAAAGTAGATGTTAGGGACTGACAACCTTCAAAATTTCTTCCACAGAAAAACTAAATGAGGTCATACAGGTTTGGAACGCCTTGAGGGTGAGAAAATGATGACAGAATTTTTATTTTAGGGTGAACTGATCCTTTAAGAGACATTGAACTGACATGGTTAGAGTCACTGATCTGTTTGTAGAGGCCCACAGTAAAGGGCGTAACATGTAAATGAGTTTTGGTGTTCATGCAAATAAGTGATTCTGCAGATTAAAAGACCACGAGTGGTAATGGAAAAGTACCCAGACTAACAGTCATTTTACTGCTGTGGTATTCAGTGTGAAGTGAATGACTGTTGCATTGTGGGTACAATGTAAAGTGGCACACTGAAAATGCAGAATAAAGGCACACACCAGTGCACAGAGCCGGAGCGTCGTATATCGTTCTAACCATCCAGGCAGAGGTTATTTTGGTAAACTTTCCCTGGCATCTTCAAGCTTGGCAAGAACCCACTGTAAATGACACAAACAAATGCATGAGCCATACAGGTGAAAACATTTGCAAATAAACAAGTACTCAAAGAGCATATCTCTCTGCCCTGACACACATTCTGTGTTGTATAGCAACAATGGTACCTTTGCTAATTCAGGAGTTTTGAAGTTGATGATCTTCCCAAACTCTTTGGCGTGAAACACCGATTTAACTCTTTCCTGTGAAAGTCAGGAAAACAAACAGGAAACAACAAAATGGTTTCTTGTTCAGGTGTTAAAGACAACTTTAAACAGCATTCACTAAACATTTAAATTCCATAATGTGAAACATTTCTAAGTGAAACTAAATATTTAGCGGAAAATCCATTTTTAAAGGAGCTGTAAGCGATTTTCTCCCCTTTTCACCCCAATTTGGTATGTCCAATTCACAATGCACTCTATGTCCTCATGGTGGCGTAGTGACTCATCTCAATCTGGGTGGAGGAGGACGAATGTCAGTTGCCCCCGCATCTGAGACGGTCAGTCCGCGCATCTTATCACGTGGCTTGTTGAGTGTGTTACCAGAGAGACGTGCGTGGAGGCTTCACGCTATCCTTCGTGGCATCCACGCACAACTCACCATGTGCCCCACTGACAGCGACAACCACATTATAGTGACCACGAGGAGGTTAGGATTTGGTTGCTTGGGGGACCTGGCTGGCATCACTCAGCACACCCTGGATCTGAACTCACGACTCCAGGGGTGGTAGACAGCATCTTTACTCGCTGAGCTACCCAGGCCCCCCAACAAGGGACATTTCTTAAGAAAGTAAATACTCTAGGGTCAACTTCATGTTGTCTTTAAATACACATAGCATTAAAAATATGTGAAGTATGATGATGTACCTTTGCTTCTATTCGTAATCTTCTGCCCTCCACAACCATGGGCGCTTTGGTAAACTCGTCAAAGAGATACTGCCACTCGCACGTCAGCTGCCCAAATGTGCCCTTAGTCACGAAAAAAATTCCCCTGCAAAGAGTGCAATCATAAAGATGCAATGAAATAACTGTAAATAGCACACGACTTGAGCATATAAGATCAAATACAATAAGACATTCAAAGTCAGACAACCTCTGGTCACAACATGTTCTGAAGTGGTAAGTATGATCACTAATATCAGTTATGCTGGTCTTAGCAACCACCACTAACAATCATACTATATCACTCCCTCTGAACAACAAATTTACACCAAAAACCTGAAGTAAAGCATAAATGCAAACAATCGTGATCTTTATTGTATAATGCTTAAAGTGGAAAAAGCCCTTCATCAAAAAAAAGTTTATTCAATTCTCCTACCTTTTTGTGATCATCAGGAAATCCGAATCGTTCACCTTAGCATGAGCAAAGTATCTGTATTTGGCAAACCGTCCGTTTTCAACACTCTAAAAATCAAACAGAGAAACAAATTATAAGAACAATTCTTTTAAGTTCTACGGACAAATCTGGTCTTTTTCCATGTTATAAAATTTGATTATATTATAATTGATCAATTTCTTTGTCCATATATAAATACTGACGTATAAGGGCCAGAAAAATGTGTTGATGGGATGGATATGAAGAGAGGACACGATGGAGGGGAAACACATTTAATTTTTTTTTATCGTCAATTCAATTCATCGCCAGATTTATCATGAGAACATCACCATTAAGGTTTTAGAACCAATTACATTTTATATTACACTTTATATTAGGCATCTTTAACTACTATGTTAAAATCAATCATTTATATTATATTTTGTATACATATAAAGCACTTAATATTGGTATAAATTACTGTACTTTGTACATAAGTGTTATTCTGCTAAATTCTCGCAAGATTCGCGTTTGCTGCTACTGAGGTTGGTGTATGGGAAGGTTGAGGTTTAGGGTTAGAACCAGGGTCAACAGTGTAGTTACAGATGAAATGTATGTACAATGTAACATGTTTTTATGCAATAAGTACATTGAACAAATGCATAGTACTTTAAGACACATAATATAAAGTGTAACCCAATTTAGCTTTTACGACATAGCTTTTAGCTTTGTGTGTATGTGTTTGCTCTCTGGACATACAGAAACATTTAATGGCACACTAAAACTTCGTCACCATTTACTCAATGTTCCAAACCCATATGACTTTCTTCTGTGGAACACAAAAGGAGATGTTTAACAATGTACAGCCGTGGCCAAAAGTATTGGCAGTGACATCAATTTTGTGTTTCGCAAAGTTTGCTGCTTCAGTATTTGTAGATTATTTTTTCACATGTTTCTATGTTATACTGGAAGACAGTGATAAGCATTTCATAAGTTTTAAAGGCTTTTACTGGCAAAAATATTGAATATATGCAAAGAGTCAATATTTACAGTGACCCTTGTTCTTCATAACCTCTGAAATTCGCTCTGGCATGCTGGATATCAGCTTCTGGGACAAATACTGACTGATGTCGATCTATTCTTGCCTTATTAGTGCTCGAAGTTGATCCAATTTGTGGGCTTCTGCTTGTCCACTCACCTTTTGAGGATTGACCACAGGTTCTCTATGGGATTAAGATCCGGGGATTTGCCTGGCCATAGATCCAAAATTTAAATGTAATGATCTCTGAGCCACTTCATTATCACTCTTGCCTTGTGACATGGTGCTCCATCATGCTGGAAAATGCACGGATCATCACCAAATTGCTCCTGGATCGTTGGGAGAAGTTGCTCTTGCTGGGCGTTTTGATAGCATTCTGTATTCATGGCAGTGTTTTTGTGCATGATTGTGAGAGAGCCCACTCCCTTGGATGAATAGCAACCCCACACATGGATGGTCTCAGAATGCTTCACTGTTGGCACGACACAGGACTCATGGTAGCGTTCACCTTTTCTTCTCTGTACTAATCGCTCTTCCAGATGTCCCAAACAGTCGGAAGGGAAAATAACTTTGCACCAGTCTTCTGCCGTCCAATCCTTGTACACAACAACTGAAGTAGAAAAATTTGCGAAACACAACATTTATGTCACTGCCAACACTTTTGACCACGGCTGTACAAGCTGTGCTTTTTTCTGTAATTGGATGGGGACTAGTGACAGCCATGACAACCATAGATAGATAACTTGGAATGACACAAGGGTGAGCAAATAATTACATTTCCCAATTTTCAATTTTGGGTGATCTCTTCCTTTTAAATGGGCATTAGTCTGACTGGTGTCTGAATGTGTTCTGGATGCAAAAATGCACATTTTTAGAATTTCCATGGTTAAAACACCGTCTAATTTAATGCAAAACATAATCAAATGCCTTCTTGAATGTTTTCTTGAAGACTAAACCCAACAGTATGTACCTCTGCTCCTGTGCTGAGTGAGTGGAGTTTGTGCCTGTGAATTAATGGGATGAAATGGAATTTGGTATGAATTGTTGGGTGTGGAATGGGTTAATGAGAAAATATGCACTTTAAAAAAGACTTTCTTCAGGACAATGACAGATGAGGGAGTGGGACAACAATTTAAAATCATAAAACAGCAATATTTAGTATTTAAGTAAAATAGATTTAATATACTATCAAAGGCAGACAAACTACTTAAACATCATAAATAATTCAGATTTGCTTATGCAAATTACACAATCTACAACATCAATCTAATCAGACTGAACATATAGAAATGTACTTAAAAAATAGAAATGTAACATCATTATCCTCATCACTGTCAATGCTATTCCATAATGCTGTTTGATCTCTTACATATTTACATGTTAATGTAAACAAGAGTAAGAAGTATGTATTATTCCATTAATGCTAATTCTACCAACACTACTGATGTCAGTCTCATTCATAACAAGAAAGGGGCCAGATGAATTATGAATGTGTAAATATGACTGATGATATACACAATTAAAATGATACATTTGTTTTGTTGTTTGTTGCGGGGAAAATACTTATGTTGCTTGAACACTATTTCATTAGTAAATTTGTTGACATGCAAATTTTATTTAAGTATAATAAGAATTGTTTCAGTCATGAAACAAATCTGGTAAGTGAATGATTCAATGACTCACTCATAACACATAAAAAGACACTCACTTGTTGCCACTTCCTGGTGTAAAAAAGTAACCAGCTGAAAGGGTCACTACATGAATCTGAATAAATCAGTAAATTAATCTAAATAAATATTTTTGGTGAACCAATTTAAAAGATTCAAGTTGTTTTAATGAATCAGTTGAGTAAATGATTCAATGACTCATTCATTACACACAACAAAAAAAAGACACTCACTTGTCGCCACCTACTGATGCAAAAATGTAAACTGCAGAAAAAGACACTGGATGAATCAATAAACTAATCTAAACAAATCTTTTTGGTAAACCAATTTAAAAGTTGATTTAATGAATCATTTGAGTAAATGATTCAATGACTCACTCATAACACACAAAAAGACACTCACTTGTTGCCACTTACTAGTGTAAAAAATGTAACCTGCCGAAAGGGTCACTACATGAATCTGAATGAATAAGTAAATACATTTAAATAAATCTTTTTGGTGAACAGATTCAAAAGATTTAAGTTTCTTAATGAATCTGTTGAGTGAACAATTCAATGACTCACTCATAACACACAAAAAGACACTCACTTGTCGCCACTTACTGACATAAATATTTGAAAAACTGAACAAATCAATAAACTAATCTAAACAAATCTTTTTGGTAAACCGATTTAAAAGTTGATTCAATGAATCACTCAATCACCTCAATGCACGTTCTTACACCAATTATGCTTAATAAGCCGACAATGCATGCGGTCATGTAAACGCAATAAACGGTGTTCCTTAATCGCCGTAAAGGCCATAAATGGCTTATGAATAACCCAATCAACTCAGGTAGATTTCTGCCCATTACGGAGATTATGCATGCCATTTAAACACCTTACCCCGCGTTCTTACCGGCTCATCCAATGTGCGCACATGTTGAGCACGTGGTTTGATGTCAAAAGAAGAGAATAACGTGATTATTTCAAACGTCATGTAAACGCAGATTTCTTGCCTTGTCGGATTTTTAAAATGAGCTGATTTTAGAGAGCAATCGGCGTATTTGTATGCATGTAAATGGGCAAAACGACTCACTAATAACGCAAAAAGACATTCACTTGTCGCTACCTACTGATGTAAAAATGGAACCTGCAGAAAGGGTAACTGGACGAATCAATAAACTAAATGGCAATTTTCCACTGCACATTATGGTTCAACTCAACTCGACTCTACTCGCTTTACTCTTCTGAGCTTGCTTTTCCACTGCTGTTTAATTCTGCCTCAACGTGGGTGGGATTATAGGCTGATCGTCATAGTTGCGCCACATGATGTCCACCTTTACTGCCATGACAGAAACAATAAACAATAACACAACCGTAGCTGTTAGCTACTAGCTCATTGTGCTGCATAAAGCAGTTGTTACATGGTGATTTTACATAAGTGTAACAGATAAATTGGCCTGGTTGTTTTAGAAGCAAGCTTTCTAGTAACCGGTCAACTAAATAAAGTGAAGCTTTCAAGCAGAGTGTAGAGTTAATGTACCATCCTCCATCGTGGACTCCAGCCATTGCTCGCCGGTCTAGATAGCATTCATTTGGTCAAACCCCTTCCACTTTTCCTTGATGGTTCTGTAGTCACTTTTTTTTTTCCTACAATGTTGGTAGGTCCGGTGGTAGCTGTGTGCAGCCAACAGCAGGGACAATTCCTGAAATACTTTTTCGTTTCATCTGCACCTCGTTTATTGACCACGGCGTGGTTTTGCACACAGCCATTTCTTTTTATAATTCGAAAGTCGCGCGAACAAATGACACTGCTATCGCTGTGGCTAACTTTAAAACTAGCGGGTTGATGTCTCGTGTCGAAAATCCAGTGATGCTGGAAGTGACAATTCTCTCTGACCAATCAGTGATCTGCAGGGTTTTGACTTATTGGCTCGGCTAACTTGGAACCTTGACCAAATTTAAACAAATCTTTTTGGTGAACCGATTCAAAAGTCAGGTTTTTTTAATGAATCAGTTGAGTGAATGACTCATTGACTCAAAAAGACACTCACTTTTCACCACCTACTGATGTAAAATGTAACCTGTAGAAAGGGTAATTGAACGAATCAGTAAACGAATCAGAACAAATCAGTCAATGAATCTAAACAAATATTTTTAGTGAAACGATTCGAAAGACTTGAGATATTGGAATAAATCAAATCCCCACCACAAATCTGAATCGAATCTCTACAAACTTTTCATCAATAATGTGGCATCCATCAATTAGCTGAAAATAAAAGTTTTACAACTTAATTCTGTAATAGCCTTGATAGCCTATAGAGTGATAGCCTTAGCTCATATTCAAAAATATGTTCAAAAATCGTATTACTACCAACATCGCCTTTACTCTTCCCCCTTTAAGAAAAATACGTCAAACTTTTGGCTCTTATACTAAATGTTCTCCATGCTGAGAAAAGAAATTCCCTATTTCTAGTCACCAGCTTTTGAGCAGGTATTGCCTAAGAACAGCATGGAAATGAATGTTGATCCAAGTAATTTTGAAAACAACGTGGAGGGTCAGGATTAGCTTAGAAAAAGCAGTGTTTTTATGATCTCATGACAATATTTTGAGAAACTGCAATAAAAAAAAAATTACCTGTAGCATCTGACTGCCAATGCCCTCTCTCTCCTTATATGGCCGAATGACTCCATCCTCATGAATGAAGCGAGGTGGACGCAAACTTGTCACATCCTGAGTAGTCTCTGCAGCTCTGAATTCAAATCAAGGCAGAAATTTGGCAACAAACAATGGAATAACTAAGACTCTTACTAAAATATAAACAGTCACGCACAGACATATTCACACACCGTTTGATGCCTTGAAAGGTGCTGCTGGCCATGTCAATGATGCCCCCTGTTGGTCTGGTCAGAGCTCCAACCAAACCCTTTCCAACACCCTTAAAGAAACCAGCGGCTCCTTCCTTCTGAGCTCCTACAGCAACACACACATTTGTTTCACTGTATGAGTGAGGACATCTTATGGATGCAATGGATCTATTATAAAGAGTTAATGATATGTGTGATAACACAACCATAAACCTAACCCTCATAGAAAACTGTTAATATCAGTAGATTTAAAGCCAAACATTATTTGGACGGTTTATGAGCAAATAGTGAGGACAACTGAAAACATCCATTACTATCAAACTGTAGTCTTTAATTGAACTGGATTTTTAACACTGAAACTCTGACAGACAAAAGAATAAATGCTCAAAGGATTTACCTTTAATGGGTTTGGTCACAATACCGGTGATGCCACTCACAAACCCCTGTGATATATGGACAAGAGATTACATTTAGATATGGACGTCCCAACATACCCAAAACCTCTTCCCAGAACCTTTGGTTCAGCAAAAACCCTTGTTGTCAAAACTTTGCTTATATATAGGGTTCTTGAGTTCGTTATATTATTCCTTGGAGATCTTGATGTTACAGCATGGGTTCTTCAGGTCTGTGCATTCGGTAGATAGATGGTTTTAAAAAGAACTAATGTTCTATAAAATGAATAAAATGTTCCTTGTGGCAGGTTCTACTGCGACTGGTTGGTCTACAATGTTTTTATGTTACTGAAAGTTTTGTGAAGCTGTTGAGTGTTAACTCACAGACACAAGGCCTTTCCCTCCCCGCGTCAGTCCTTCTCTCAGCCCGCTGGGCTGTTTGTTCATGGCCTCTCTTCTCTTCTGCTGATACTCCTCATCCATGGTCATGGCAGCTACACCTTTAGCCATCGCTCCTGTGATTCGAGAAGCCGCGCCTGCCAGACCACCTAAGAGGAGGACAACAGAAAAAGAGATGGATGGGTCAGATGTTGGGGCAAAAATTACTCTGCAGAATGAAATGGTACTTCCTTTCGGCTCTCAGCCGTAGAGAGAAAGAGTAGAGAGTGAGAGAGAAATCAGATAAAGTGATAGAGCAGACAGTGAGAGCTCCTACCAACAGCCCCTCCAACCAGAGCCTTCACACCAAGTGCCATCCCCTCCACAAACTCTTCTGGTCCCTGTATAGCACCCTGACAAACACATAGTATACATTTATGTTTCGGTACTAAATACCACACATCCACAATTCAACCCAGACCATTTCCAGACTAATTCGATTAAATCTGAAAACTCAGCTTTCAGTTTCCTTACGTCATCGTTTTCCAAAGTATGCGGTAATGACATCCCAAAATGCGCATGAAAATAGTTGGATGGAGGCTAAAATAAATAGTTGATTCTAATCATTGGCGGTCTATTTTAAGGGCTGTTTAGATGAGGAATGTTAATGCTGGCTAATATCTTGCATCTTCTAATCCTCATTTCTGCATTTGTCATCATCTATCTCAAGAGTTTCACCTGATATGGCTCATAAAAGAAGGCCTCAACTCCCTCAGACAGACCACGGATCAGTAAATATGGATTCCCAATGACATCTAAACCCAAAACCAGAGCATACATCTGCCTGATAGCCTGAAACACACAATACACACATAAAGACACATTAAAAACAACAATTAGCAACAATTTATGTGGTTGAAACAGGCTGAAATCACAAAAAAAGTGTGAATGTTAAAAGGTGAATGGTCACCTGTTTGGAGTAATGCCGGATCACCTCCCACTGCAGCTGTTGGGTGGTGCGGAACTGATACCTCAACTCAAAGAAGCCAAGCCTTGAGAATCAAAGTGCACAGATGTATGAATGTAAATAAATTATGAATTTTAACATCTCATTATTTGGTCAGACTGTCAAAAGTTAAGACATTTTTAGACAACAATGGATGAAAATGAAAAACGACCATATTTCCTATGATGACAACTCTCTGACTTGAACGTGCAACCTTAGAGGTCATGTACCTTCAATTTGCAAGTGTATCTGTCTGCGTCTTCTCAAGATGATAAGGAATACCCACTACAACTTCTATTGGCAGAAAGAACCTTTAAAATCCTATACAACCACTACATGATTCATGTTGTTTCAACTATGTAAATATAATAAAGAATAACTTTTTTAACAACACTCCATACCCCATAACAGATTTCAGATAACTTTGCAAATTTTTTAAAAGAAAAAACCTGACACTGGAATTGCATGACGCTTGGAATTGAGGCCAAACAGTTAAATCTTCGTTTCATCAGACCAGAGAATCTTGTTTCTCACAGTCTGAGAGTCTTAAGTGCTTTTTTATGTCTTGCACTGAGGAGAGGCTTCCGTCAGGCCACTCGGTAGAGTGTTGCAGTAATAGTTGTCCTTCTGCAAGTGTCTCCCATCTCCACACATGATCTCTGGAGCTCAACCAGAGAGACCATCGAGTTCTTGGTCACCTCTCTTACCAAGGCCCTTCTCCCCGATCTGCCGGGCCGCCAGATCTAGGAAGAGTCCTAATGGTTCCAAACTTCTATTTAAGAATTATGGAAGTCTTTATTATTGGGAACCTTCACTGCATCCAAATTATTTAGTAGCCTTCCTCAGATCTGTGCCTCGACACAATCCTGTCCGTGAGCTCTGTAGGCAGTTCCTTTGACCTCATGTCATAGTTTTTGCTCTGATATGCATTTTCAGCAGTGAGAATGTGTAGAAACATCTCAAAGGTGATCCAGAGAAATGGGATGCACCTGAGCTAAATTTCAAGTGTCATAGCAAAGGGTCTGAATACATATGTCAATGTGATATTTCCCTGTTTTCTTTTTAATAAATTTGCAGTGTTATCAAAAATCTGGCATTTGCTTTGTGATTATGGGTTATGGAGTGTAGATTGACTGAGCATTTTAGCATAAGGCTGCAACATCAGGTCTGAATACTTCCTGAATGCACCATAAATAGTAAAATTAAACATTTATCTGTTCTGTTTTCTTCAATTAGCACACTTGCCAACCGGTTAGCTTATTAGCTTTGCATAACGCTAGCCAATTAGTCCAAGTAGATATAGTTGCAGGCCAGAGACTTCCAAAAGGGGGCAGAATCTCCAAAAGAGGGCAGGGTTACTCTGAAAAGGGGAGGGGTTACTCCAAAAGGGTTATGGTTAGGGAAAGGTTTAGGTTAGGGGCTCTCTATGTCTTTAATGGCGATTTGGAGTTCACACCCGTTTTGGAGCTATGCCTGCAGCTATACCCTTCTGAATTAGTGTGCTAGTTGCACAATGAAGCAGCCTTTTCTCTTCATTTTCATCACGTTTCTCCTCATTGTCACCATGTAATGATATGGCCGTCTGATTGTATTCAACAGAACTTGGTGTAGGTTCATGAGGGACTCCAAATAAACACAATAGAGTGCATGAATGGGACATCCAACTGTTGGACAAGTTGTTGGCTGTTGGCCATTTTTTGAAAGGGCTATGCCTTGTAGTGGGAGTGCCTAATAGTAGTCTTGCAAGAGGCAATCACAATTTAGCATACTAATGATTGAAAAATGTATTGTTACATGCTGCATACTGTTTCACATATTGTTAGTTCATTGTAATTGTCTTGCCACCAGAGAGCAGTGTGAAAGCACACAAACACTCTAGGTCATTGTGTGTTTGACAGATATCCCAAAATCTGACCACATGTGAGATCTAGAAATACCCAAATGTGTGATCTGAGGGTTTGGCTGGGCAGACCACAATGAGGAACTACTGTTATAGAGAAGCATGTCCACAGCAGTACATTCAGTTGTGGTGCTGATGAACAGCAGTGCAAGAAAAACTATTTACAGTATTTCAGCATTGTGTTCCACATATGTGAAACTATGCAAGTCTGAGAATTATTCAGTTTGGGTATTTAAAAAAAAAAAAAAAATGGAACTAGTTCCAGTTCCCAACCCTACAAGTGAGAGAACATACTTGAAGAGGACATCCTGAGCGTCAGTGAGTGTAGCTCCAATACTCTTCAGCAGCAGGTTGAGAGACTGAACAGGAATAATCTCAGTCTCTCTCTCTTTCTTATTCCCATCCTCACCACCAGTGCTCAGAGATAAACTCAGATGAAGCTGATACACAAAACACACACACACACACACAAGGTCATACATTACAAAAGGGGTTTTCAACGTTTGGTGCATGCAAGATTACTGGGAGATTACAGGCTTTTGATTCATACCACTGAATTGAGTCTTTTTAATCTCTTCACAAAAGAACCGTTAACTGCAGATTACATCTTTAAGCAAGTAGGTGGTGGCAAATGTGTTTAATGTGCGATGTGCAATGAGTCATTGAACCATTAATTCTGCTGATTCACTAAAAAAAACATAGTCGTTCACAACTAAAACAATTTACAGCTATCTGGAGCAGGATTTAAGTCCAATGAGACGTGATGAAAATCCAAGTGACAGACAAAACGTTTAGACGTGTGTGATGAAATAAGTCCAACTACACAAATTGTACTGAGAGATTTTGTCTTACAGAAGGTTTTGGTAACTGACCTTTATTGGAGAGATGTGGAGGTACTCGTACAGGCTGATGGGGGAGTTATCTGTCGTAGACACATGATTCAGTTCAGTCTTCAGATATTCAATGTCCTTCACAAACGACTCCACCTACAACAGACACATATTCAATGTGTATGATGTATTGTACACATACTGTAGTAAACATAAACACATAATATACAAAACATGATAACATTTTCTTTAAGCTTGTCAAGTAAAGAAAAGTATGTAGTTAGGTTACATTATTAGGCAAACAAATGTATGACATGAATGGAGAGTTAACCAAAGAGAATGTATGAATGAACTGTATCCAGACTACACTATAAAAATTGTGTACTGATGAAGGCCGTTTGTCTGCCGATTCATGTTGGTTTTTAATGTATTTGGCCCATTAAAATAAAGGATTTTACAGATGGTAGATTGAGTGCCTACACAGAATTGCAGTAAAAATGTTATTCCAATACAGTGTAGACAGCAAAACTTTACTGGTGAAGCTGGTTGACCAGCAAGGTCTATCTCATGATGCGGGTTTACCAAGGAATTCCTAGTTAACCTAGTTAAGAAGCCTGGTGGGAAGCACACCAGTACACCAGTACTTTAAACACAACAACATGCTGATAGCCATCAATAATGGTCTTTTCGAGAGTAGTAGAGCATTACCTCCTGTTCAGATGTGACAGCACTAGTGTGTTCGTTAGTGAACATCTCAAGTGTGGCGTAAAGAAACCCAAGATCCATCCGCAGGTCCATCTCCTGAATCAACACCATAAAATACCTGCAGGACCAATAATCCTAAATCATCATGTGCAGTGATGTGTAGGAGACAAAGATTTTTAGAAGAATATTTCAGCACTGTAGGTCTAAACAATGCAAGTGAATGGTGGCCAGAATTCTGAAGGTCGAAAAAGCACATAAAGGCAGCATGAAAGTAATGCATAAGACACCAGTGGTTAAATCTATATTATCAGAACCAATATAATAGGTGTAGGTGAGAAACAGATCAATATTTAAGTCCTTTTTCAGTATTAATTCTCCTCCCTGCCCAGTAGGTGGCTGAATGGGAAGAATGTGAAAGTGAAAGTGGAGATTTATAGCAAAAAATCAAGTCACTTTAAAAGATATGGATTTAACAACTGGAATCGTATGAATTACTTTGTTTCCATTATGTGCTTTTTGGCTTTCAAAGTACTGGCTACCTTTCACTTTCATTTTATGGAACTACAGAGCTAAGATATTCTTCTAAAAATCTTTGAGTTCAGCAGAAGAAATAAAGTCATATCTGGGATGGCATGAGGGTAAGTAAATGATCAGATAATTAAAATTTTTGGGTGAACGATCCCTTTAAGCCTTTAATCTGAAAATGCTTTTCAGCTGTTGGAATCGGTGTAATCTGATGCATCTAACATACATTCTTTTCTTGCTATTCTGTTCTGAAAATACTAGAGATGCTTACTGTTGCCATTTATTATGCTGAATTTTAGTATTAATTGTCCCACAATTGCAAAACGCAGGCCATGAGACTCTTACAAATATAGGTTATGAATTTTCTTCCTAAAAATGGTCTCCTCATGCTTCACAAATGTGTTACTTCAATAACTTGACATTTCAAAACTGTCTGTATCATATTCACCTAGAATTACCTTTGTTTTGACATGCGCTGATATACATGACTATTAAGTTCCAGGTCTCTAGGTGTTGACATGACCCAAAATTCTAATTAATAGAGGTAAAACCAGCTGTTTTATTCAGATTTCTCAGATAATCTGAATATGACAAAATTCTGATTAATACCAGCATATTCTTGAGCATGTACACGCAGTCAGTGAGTGGAAGGAAATGGAAGAGATACTGCAGAAGAAAGAGAGATGTACTTGATGCGCAGAATGTCAGAGTGTCCGGCTGCTCTGGTGATGATGCTGACATCAGCAAGCGGTTTTGGCTCTTTAGTAGAAAAACAGAAATTCACAATCACTTTTGTGACCAAGTCAGGAAATAACAGCTTCTTGAATAGAATTGTGTCGTTCACCAATGCTAATTGATGAATCTATGTACATCTTTTCCTGCATTCAATGAAAAATTGACCCAAAAATGAAAATTCAGTCAATATTTACCTACCCTCATGTCATTTAAAAAATGTATGCTGTTATGTATTCAGTGGAAATATTGGTACAGAGCATACAATTGGTCAATGTGGCTCATGTACTATATTCCAAGTCTTCTAAGCCATTTGATAGCTTTAAATGAGAAACAGACACAAATTTATGTTCACCTCTACAAAAGCTTGTGTCTAGCCCACGCCCGCATCCAGATTCAAAACTGGTTAGTTTATGTCAATGACGGCAAAATGGCATTTGGAACAACATGGGAGTAAATAATGACATCATTTTTATTTTTGGGGAGAAATATGCTCCAAGACTGGAGTAAGTAAACAGCGACTGACCTGAGTCCATACTGACTGACTTGGGTGGTTTGATGGGGTAGAACACAAATGGGAAGATCGCTCCAGGCAACTGATTTTGGATCTGAATGGGTGAACAGGGACAATAACAAATGTTACATTGTGAATTGTAGTCATAATGATCAATGGTTACTTGTGTGAAAGGGCCAGCGTAAGGGTTTACAAAACATCTAAACTAGCCGCAAATTTGCCGCTTGTTATTTTCACATGCAAATCAGCTTTTGATTCGCCGCAGCTATTCACCAGTAGTGTTGAACCTCCGGCAAACCTTTGGCAACAATGGACAATTTGCCGCAAGTTTGCCGCAAAACTCATTTGCATGTGAAAATTATCAGTGGCGAATTTCCCACGAACTCTCGATTTTCGTAAGGGTGGCTGTTATAAGATTCAAGCTCCGCAGTTGTACTAACAGGTCTTATTTTGTGGCTGCATGCTTTTACTCATGTAAGTGTAAAACGGACCTGAATCCTGTTGATCTGGACTCTGTAAGCTTTCTGTCGGGCGGAAACACTGTACTCCACCTTTAATGCGGGCAGGAAGTTCCTCCTGAGAGGAGCGTCATAAGGCTGCAACATTCTCATGTCCACCCCATTAGTAGCAAACAACAACTGACGAACATACATCCAGAGACAGAGACAAGGATTAAAACAATCATGGCTATATCTAAACGCTGTAACGTTTAGCCAGTCATAAGCGGTCATTTACATATCGAAGTCTTGGTACAGTGTCCTTGTTACACATATTTCATATATTGACTATAGTAATAACAGTCAATTATGCATAATAGAAAGCAACTAACCCTAACCATGCCCTTACCCTAAACCTATAGTAAGTACATGTCATTAATTAGTAATAATCAGTAATTACTTGTGTAATTACACTGTAATTAGAACACTGTAAAATAAAGTGTAACCAAAGTCATGTAAAACTAAATTACAATTGTCACTGGTTAAATTATAAGTGTACTATAAAGTGCAGAATAGTGAAATGGTCTTTAGGGGCACCGACCTGGTAGTCGTTCTCTAGGTCAATGATGATGTTGTCCACCAAACTACTGTCCATATAATTTCTGTAGCACTGCTCCAACATTGCAGCCTCTTTACCACTCAAAACCTTCCAGCGACTGCGATTCTTAGGCTTAATTTCCCACACAACATCAGAACTGAACAACAAACACACAAATGCTATTATTAAGGTATAATATATCTCAAATAACCCCGCCCCTTAACAGCACATAAAAAAATCTATGTCAGTTAGACAGTGCTTCCTGTCTAAGTGGGCGGTTCTAGGCTAGTTTAAGCTGCAAAAGAGCTCAGACCATTTGCCACATTCAAAAGACTACTATGTAAAGGGACTATATTTGAACTATGTACTGACTATGCAAGGCAGCTCACCAAGTTTTGGAACAGAGCTTGTGTGTTAGAAATAAGCCACTGTGAACTCCAGCTGTACCTGGTGATGCCAATGAAAGCCACTTCCTGGCTGGTGGTGTTGTTGACCAGTGAAATGCCCATGTTCTGTAATGAGATGCTGATTTCCTGTTGAGCCAGCTCCATTTTCTCACTCTCACAAATCAGCTTGTAAACACTCAGAGTTGTAGTGAACAGCGCTACACGTTGGAGGCCTTCATAAAATGTGATGACAAAAAGTTGTCCTTTCTCACCCACATCCGTCTTGTCCTATAAAACAAGCAAGCAACAATGGAGACCCAAACAAACATTTGGTATCATGTCTTCAGAGAAGTTTATTGGCCTTTTTTGCCATTTTTTATATTTTAGCAGAAAAAAAGACCGGAAGTGACAACTAAATAGATAAAAGGATAGGTCCTCTTCTTTCCCACCTGCTCTCTTCCAACTACGTTACTGAGATATGATAGGTAGTGGTTATATTTGTTACAAAATAAATAGCATACATTTCCAGAAACAAACAAAAAAACCAGCCCAAAAGCAGACGAAAGCCAGATGAAGAGCAGATAAGTCAGATGAAAACTGAAATGAAGTTAAAATAACTTTGATTTCTCACCTCTTCACTTTTGAGCTCTCCTTTGAACTGGCCCCATTTCCAGCTGAGGATTCGTGAGCCAGTGGGCTCGGTCCATGTGTAATACACTGCCTTACCTGAACCCAGCTCATCGATTTCTGTTTGAGAGCTGCCAGAATGAGATCATCAGTTACTTCATACTTCTACATGACCAACATTTTCACACAAACACCTAATAACTGCAACAAAGTTCAACAAACTCTAAAGTACAATGCGACTTTACTGTAAAAAGAACAATCAGAGTGAAACTAGGGTTGTCAATTTAATGCATTTAGTGTGATTAATTGTGTGAAAAGTAGTGTTAAAATATTCTCACAGTTAATCATGCACCCTGACCAATGTGTAAAGTCATTGCAGCCTCAGCTTGGGGATGTTCAATGTAATTTTAACTTAACACAGCGTCTTAACATGCAAGGTTTAAAGCGTGGGATGTTGGAACGCAATGCAACCAAAGTGAGACGCTCCAAGTGCATCAGTATGACATTTTAAATACTGCAGACAAAACGCATTCTGTGAAAGATTGGCAAACTCAATTGAAAATGGATTGCTGTTGAGTGTAGGCCAATAGCAGCTCAATGGTATGGAAATAAACAGTATATTGACTTCTAAAGACATCTTTTGTATCTAATCAATGCTTGGAGTATACAATAATGTAATATATTTGAATTATGTAAATTGATATATGCTATAATTATATAAAATATATATTAACCCTTTATGAGAAAAAAAAAGTCAAAATATTAATAACTACGGTCTTGCCCAACACAAAATAGCAATTGTTTTTGGTTTTGAGAGTTTATAAAAATGGTTGCACTGTACATATTATTGCAATCAGTAAAAACACTAAACTAATCAAATAGCCATGTGTCATATGTTGTTGGACAGTTCTCAAAGAGTAGAATACAACAGCCAATTTGTTTTACTCACAGAAAAAAATATAGTGAGTAATAGCGAAGTATATGTCATTTGACATTTATGTTTCAAGTGAAAAGGCGTTGCGTATATATATATATATATATATATATATATATATATATATATATATATATATATATATATATATATATATATATATATATATATATATATGCAGTATTTTCGCTTATAACTTCTAGAAAAATAAACAGAACATAAAATATTATATGTGATTATCTTTCAGACAAGCTGACATACAAGGTAATCGGATGCATAGATCATTAGATAATCCACAAGACGCACAATTTTTCATATGGCCACCAGGAGATCAAAGCACATGACATACCATGACACAATGACACAAATGGCACAGAATGAAACTCATTCTGTGTAATCTCATTACTGAAATCATGTCCGCATGCTATGCAAACCTTTAGTCATTGTTGTGTTTGCATGTGTAATTAGTTCTTATGTACAATTATGTTTTATTTGTTCGGAGAGACTTTGACCCTTGGAGACGTCTTTGTAAAATAGGATAAATTATTTTTGAATGCTGTAACATTTGATTGCTTTGTCGTATCAACATAATTTCCAAATTTTCACTCAGCTATAGTTGATATGATTGGAAACAAAACAAAAAGCAGTTTTTCAGAGCCACCTTATTTACACCAAGAGATATATAATGTCAAATCAGAAAAATATGAGCAAAAAATAATAATAAATAGAACAGATTTTTCAGCAGTTACTTAGGCTGAGTTTCAGAATTTTTCATAATATTTTTCATTAATTTTTTTGTAAGTTTTCTTTACATTGATACCAACCAAACACTTGACTCTCGTTGTTTTTTATTTTCTTTGATTTTCTAGTTATAAGCCTTTAATTTAAGGTAATACACTGAAACAGGAAATCTTTAAAAACAACCTCAGAGCTAAAAGGGTTATATTATCTTTATTTGGGGGCCATTTCCCAGCTAATTTTGATATGTGATTAACTGAAATTAATTTGATTAATTAATCAGCACATCAAGTGAAAAATATTTTAACAAATTGGCAAGCCTTTTCTGTTTAAAGACATTATTTTATGTGATAAAGTTTGGGGTATAGTAGAGTTTGTTGAAGTTTGTTTGACAAGTTACTCTTTGAAATTTGAACCAAATAAATGTTAAAAATCACCATTATGGAAATGCAGCCACAAGTAAAACAGATTTAAGTCATCACTGTAGCAAACCATCAATATTTTAGAAATTACTGAAAGATGATAACCAAGAATAAATTACACATGATATGCAGGCAGTTATAATAGTAGAAGATCACAGGATACAGCACACCCTCAACTTCCCTTTAAAAAGCCAAAGGAGAAAAAAAAAAAAAAAAAAAAAAAAAAAGTACAACGAAAGTCTCTGATTAGATAAATCAGGAAAATTATTCATGCCGTTTACATTTCATTAGAAGATAGTTCCACCTAGTCACAGGAGAAGTGTATAAATTATTTGTTAGGAAATGGAAATACATCAGCTGTAACCACAGAAAAAGGAAGGAAGTTGGTAAATTTCCTTTTTTCATTTCAAAAAGCACAAAAAAGACAAAATAATCAGAGAAGAGTAAGGAAAACCGTAAAACTTATATTCACACTCCAACATTGAAGTCTGTGGAAGGAATTGGGAGTTGTGGGAATTGTTTTTCTTTGTAGAATAAATCCCTTCACCAGACATTTATATTGCGTTAGTAGTTTGCAAGGAAAGGAAAGACTTTAAAAAGAGATTTTCATGCATCTCAACCTATGTTAATGTGTATGTGTGTACCCAACGGAACTGGTCTCATCCCCCCCTGAAAAAGAGAGATCCAGTAGCTCATCTCGAACCCAAGTAGACCCTTTACGCGTCCTGCAGCTAGAAGGTTAAAGGAAATTAAAAAATGCAACAAAATAAAACATAACACACTCTTTCAACTCAAACAGAGAACAGTGACAAAAAATAAAAGGACAGCTCAAAACAGATAAATCAGGAGGTAAAAAAGTAAAACGTCCAATCAGAATAATAATCAGATGAGAAATGAATATGTGTATGTGTGTGTGTGTGTGTGTGTGTGTGTGTGTGTGTGTGTGTGTGCGCGCTAGAGTTTGGGGACAATTTTGTACCCAGAATTAAGCTAAACAGGACAAAGGGTCACAGACAAACAAGGTTGTCCATGGTGATAAAATTAGAAATCTTTTAAAAACCTAGTCTAAAACACAAATGTCAAATTCATAGAATATGTAATAATAATATTATTTGTGTTCAGTTTTATACATTCATACATTTTATGGGTATTTATACATTTATAAAATGTATGGGTGCCCCCATACATTTAAAAAAAAAAATTTAGCCTTTCTAAAAAAAATACAAATAAAATACATATCACTGACCCCAAAACCTAGGGCCGATATAATATCTGTGTGTATAATACAGCTCAATGACCCTGTTCACACCTGGTATTACGAGGTGTCACGGGTGATCCGATCACATGCGGTCAGGTGAGACACATCACTGTTTACACCTGGTCACTTAAAAGCATTTCCTGTGACCACCTGTGTTTGGATTTGGAGGAGAGGGTCTCTGTTTCATGACAACATACATCACTCACTATGTCAGTGTGTTACTGTATGATAATAAACAAAGTCAGAAAAGACAAAGAAAACACGAAGAAAACTGTGCACTGTTTATCCCAGATGCGGTTGAAATTTAATCTAAGCACAATTGCAACATTTCAAGCAGAATTATCCGTTATTTTAGTGGATTACCTTTATTTAAGGAGCTTCAGGTGTTCGTGCTTATCATCGGTGTTTGATATCAGACACACTAAAGAAGATCCGTGAAGCTCTCATGATTGTGTATGTATCTGCTTTTTAAAAATGTCCAATCGGACTGTTATTTCCCTATTTTAAAGCCTCTTGTAACCGGCAAATTTAGACTCTTGTATTAGCGCAGCGGTTGATTGACAGGTGAGGGGAGGTTTAGACCTTGTTTACACCTGTATTTAGGGCTGACCACATGTGATCGGATCACCCCAAAATGTATATTAATACCAGGTGGAAATGGGGTCAATGATAGCAAGCAAGACAAACATTAAATTGCTGTGTTTAAATGAAAATGTATTTTACTAAATATTTACTCACAATTCACTAAATCTCAAAATGTATGCACTATCCATTGACAAGACTGTTGATAATGATTAACACAGCAGAATGACCACTTCTGTTTGTTGGCCAATCACGTAGTTATTGCCTAAAGGCGGGCAAATAGGTTATAGAACAGTTGAACCAAGCAAAATCACACTGTGAGATTGTCCTTACCTCTGGTGAAACTGCAGCATCTCCTCTGTGTGGTTGATGAGAAGGAACGGAGCTGCTCCGTCATAATAATCAGAGAACCGGATCACAACAGAATGTTCTATCAGATTTACGTCCACAATAATACCACCCAGCTAGAGTAAAGAGGATACAAAAAGATATGAATTGAGGCAGAGGGTATTTGTATGTGTCTCACAGTCCATGTAGGTAATAGTAACTTACAGTTTTGTCCAAGTGCAGTAAGAGGCAGTTCTCTGGTTGGTGGAAGTCAAAGGCTCTTGGAGATGATTGACAGCCTTCAACTGTCATTCGAAGTTTCTTTGAGTCTCTCTCTGGCCAGAATGGAATGGCAGCCTAAGGAGTAAACAGATTTCAAAAGCACACACCCAGAATTCAGAGTCAGTATTGGGTGTAACAAGTAATAAAGTAATTCAATACGGTAATCTAATTACATTTATAGCGAAAAAGTAGCCTATGCCCTCTAGTTGTAATGTGTTTGTAGGGGTTTTGGAAAGTAACGTATAAGTATTCCTTTACATACTTTTTCCATGAAGTACTCAGTAGTGTAATCTGATTACAATTTGTAAGTAATTAATAATCTTTAGAAGATACAATTTTTAGTAATTCCCTAACCTTGACCAAACAAAATATGAGAATTTTAAAGAAATAGTTCACCCGAAAACCACAATTCTGTCACTTTCATGTCATTCCAAACCATTTGTTATTATTAATTTGAAGTGTAATGGATCTCTTTCACTCAGAGGCAGGAAGCGGAGGATGGGAACTTCAAACACAAATGGTAGATTTATTTATACACTCAAACAAATTGCTCGCTTTTCAGCGGAACAGTTTCACAGCTCTGTAGCTCAGCTCTCTCTCCTCATCTATGGCGTGGTCCCTCTTTTTATCGTTCTCCAATCAGAAATAGGTGTTAGATATTATGGCACTCGGGTTTGTACCCTTACCGATTTCTCTCTCCAGACAAATTCATCAAGCGGAACAGTTTTTGGTGCTGTGGGCGACCTGCTGCAGGATGGTCTTCTTCAGATCGTCATACACCAGGATACTTGCCGCTGGTAGTTGTTGCTCTGCAAGCTGGGCTTCCCCAGACAACAGTGGAATGAGTCTGGCCACCCACTGGGCATGCGACCAACTCCAGATCTCGGCCATTCATTCAAATATGTCCAAGAATGCCTCCGGATCATCTTCTGCCCCCATTTTCATGAGGGCAACTGGAGGCATGGAGGCTGCGGTGTCTAGAGTCACAGTCGGGGCTTTCATCCCTGTGCAGTAAGCTCCGGATCGCCTGCTGGTCCTCTGCTTGAGCCTGGATCACCTCCTGGAACCGAAGACTCTGGTCCTTGTAAAGCTCAAGCAGGGCCTGATCTTGTAAACGGTGCATGCTGGCGAGGGACTGAATGACTTCCGTCAAAGGTGAGGACTCCATGCCGGAGTATACTTCCTCCAAAATCCTGGGTTTCGGCACCAGTGTAATGGATCTCTTTCACTCTTAGGAGGAGGAAGAGGGGTATGGGAAACTTCAAACTCAAATGGTAGATTTATTTATACACTCAAACAAACAACACACTTTTCAGCGGAACAGTTCTTTAAACACACACAAGGCTCTGAAGCTCCGCTATCTCTCCTCGTCTCTGGCATGGTAACTCTTTTAAATCGCTCTCCCCAGTGCTTAATGCAATCAGAAACAGGTGTTAGATATTATGGCGTTCAGGTGTGTACCCTTACCGCTGTCGCTCTCTCTGGACGAATGATCAACCACACCCCTGCCGCCACACCGTGGAACACAAATGAGACATTTTTTCAAATCTTTAAACGGCTCTTTTCCATCCAATGACAGTTCATAGTGACCCCCTCTTTCAAGCTCCAAAAAGTAAAAAAACAAAACGAAAACAAAAACAGAAGTTGTCATTATGATGCTATATTTCACATCTTCTGAAGCCATACGACAGCTTTATGTGAGGAACAGATGGAATTGGTTGCTATTTACTGAACATCTGATTTTTGACATCACACCACACTCAAGAATCATGTAATCAACATCCAATTTAATTGACATCCAGTCTGATATGATGCATTTAAAGGAGCCATGTTTGATTTGAAAGCCACAGTATGGGGCAGGATTATCAGTGATTAATGACTTGAATTGGAAGTGAATTTAAATATTGTGAAATTAATGCTATGGACTACTTATATGGTGCTATGTTATTGATTTTATGTCCTTTTTAAAGCTTGATATACAACTTGATGTGTAAAGATTCTAACAATTTTTTTTCCATGTTCCACTTAAGTTTGGAACAACATCACAGTAATTGACAACAGAATTTTCATTTTAGAGTGAACTGTCAAGGAATATTTCAAGTATAATACAAGTTAAGCACAATTAACAGCATTTGAGGCATAATCTTTACTTTCACAAAACATTATTTCTACCCGTCCCTCATTTATTTAAAAAAATACAGTTAATAAAATATTTGCTGATACAGTAATGCACATACAATGGAACTGAATGGGGCCAGTCCGTAAACATTACGTGTAACGTTATATAATCAACATTGTCACTAGAGCTGTTGATTGAGCTTAACTTGTATTAAACCAGGAATATTCCTTTAACATTTCTCCAGCTGCAATCGGTTTGTAGGATCATTTCCTGACCTGTCCGGGTCGGGCTTCTGTCCAGTACTCCTGACCCTCCTCACAGACATGGATCACATGTTTGGTTCTGTTCACCAGCATGTAGAAAGGCAGGAAAGTCACCAGACGTGTCAAACTGAAGCTGCTTGCATTGATCTTCACCCCCACCTGCCACCAAACCAGATCATCATTCAACACCCACATTGAGGAAGCTTAGACTTTAGACTGTGATTTAGAGGTCAAGCATCTTAATGTATCTCATTGGTTCTATTTTGGTTCTATTTCAAATCTATTGTTATAAGCTATTACTCCCAAAGCCTATATAATATCAACATTAACTGACATTAGGTTACGGTTTTAACTATTGCAAGACTTACAACAGTAGCATAAAACAATATCTAAACAGCTACAGTGGCAAGAAAATGTATGTGAACCCTTTTGAATAACCTGCATTTATGTATATGTATAAATTAGTCTTAAAATCAGGATTGGACTTCATCCAAGTTGCAATAATGAACAAACACAATCTATTTGAACTAGTAACACACAAATTATTGTATTGTTCTTGTATATATTGAAAACATCATTCAAACATTCACAGCGTAGGTTGGAAAATTATGTGAACCCCTAATGACATCAACAAAATTTAATCAGAGTCAGGAGTTGGCAAAGCTGGCATCCAATTAATGAAATGAGATTGGAGGTGTGGTTTCATACACTTTGAGTTTGCTATTCACAAGAAGCATCTGCTGATATGGACCATGGTAACACCCCTGAGCAGCTATTTTCTATGTAGGTAATAGGCATACAAGAACAACTCCTATCTACTTGAATGCGAAAAAACTGAACTCTACAAATGTGTTTGTCAATATTATGTTTATATTTACACATTTTCAAATTGTCACAAATTTTATAATTCCAAATTTGGCTTCTTTAGCTCATATCAAGCTAAAAAAAAAAGGTCAGGCTGGTCCAGTTAATGCATGTTCTAGAGTAAATAAACTCTTTCATGGCATACGGAACGTCCACACAAATGCGTTTTCAGGCCAAATCTGTTTTCAGTTTCCTAATGTTTTTGATTTAAGGGTCTGGTTTGATTAACTAATCAACACCCTATGTAATTAATTTGATTAAAATATTTAATCGTTTGACAGTCCTAATTAAAATCTGATGGCTGTGATGAAAGATCCTCACCAGATAATCCTTTTGCTTCCCTTTGCATTTGACTCGACCATTATGGCCAACAGTGTCAATGGAGAAATCATCCGATAATTCACTGTCCGAGATCATTAAGCGGACCTGTAAAACAAAAAAACAGCCAGACTGAAAGGTTGGTCAAGTAATCAGTTTAAAAGGTGAATGTTCATTTCATGCTTGACAACATTATTTCAAACCTTGTTGTTCTGCAGGAAGTTGCGTGGTTTGAAGGAGAAGAGGAGGGGCATGTCGTAATCTTTGGGGTGTTTGCGATGAATATCGTCTGCCTTATACTGCAGCAGTCTGCCTGTCTTGTTCACCATCCAGTAGGGCGAGTGGATGGCCACGACCGTTTGCCCCTCCTTCATAACATGTACAGAAATGTCTAGCTCAGCCCTTGCCTCCGTTTCCTCATCCAATGGCAGCGAGTGGAATTTGATGAAACTGATTTCGTCATGGTCGCTGCAGAGACTGAACTGGGCTTCCCAGTCCTGCTGCAGATATCCCAGGAGCTTCAACTCCAGGATGGAAAAATTCATGACAGCTGTGTGGATCTGGGAGGAGTGGCCCTCATTTAGTACAGAGGGGGGAGAATCTCCACTGCCCTATAAAATATATTTTTTTTGGTTAAAATATATTTAATAACTGTTTAATGCCTAAAAGCGTTAATCTTCATTTGAGAAACACCCTTATAATGAAAAACATTCACAAATAATATAATGTTTTTTAGATTAAAGCAAGGAATACATTTTTTCCACCTGACTACCAATTACATCGATATGAGGACATGAATAATAATAATAAAAAAAGTTAAAATAAACATTTTAAATACAAATCGTTTCAGCTAAAAAAAAAACAAAAAACATTGTCTATAAATGGAGATGATTTAGTACTGTGGCTACTCTCCCTAGAAGTGGCCATCCAGCCAAGATGACTCAAAGGGCACACCGCAGAATACTTAATGAGGTAAAAAAGAACCCAAGAGTGACAGCAAAAACTTGAGGGAATCAATGGAACTGGTAAACATCTTTGTTCATGAGTCTATTATATGGAAAATATTAAACAGACATGGTGTTCATGGCAGGACACCACGAAGGAAGCTGCCACAAAACGTTGCTACATGCCTGAAGTTTGCTAAATGGATATATTTAGTAAAACTCTGTTACACCATGTCCTAACCATGTGTAATTAGCGTGATACAGCATTAAGCAATAAAACCTCTCTTTCATGTAAGACTGTGTTTTTGACTTATTCAGCTGTAGCAGTGTCAAGCGACATTTTGTTGATCACATGGTTTCTACTTCTATGACATCAACTGGCATCCCCACCCACAGTAAAATCTCTTTAGTCTAAAATCCCACTCATAATTGTACATTAATAATCAAATTAGATTGGCTTTGATTATATGCCATTACGCAGCATTTTGGTTTTCAGTAAGACAAATTATAAATGGAATCTTGGTTAGATGTCAACATTAGGCATTTGGTACTGTTGGATCTGCAGTTGTGATTGTTCGCCAAGTCTGGCATTCACCAGGTTTGGTGAATGCGGTGGGACGATGGATTCTTAGATTGTTTTAATTTGTGGAATTAGCACATATAAAAATGTCATCTAACCAGAGCAGGTGTTTATGTAATAATTGTGAAAGGTAGTGTTGTCACAATACCAAAATTTCAGTAGCTATTGCTGATATCAGTGAAATTTCATGGTTCTTGATACCAATTTCGATACCACAGAAAAAATATGCTAATATGGTAATGTGCTATAGAACACACTCCATTAGCATAAAGTTCAAATTTAAATGTAAATAAAACATTTTAGGAGTGTTTCTTTGTGTTTCTCAATTATTATAATTTATAATAAATATTAATTATTACTACTACAGGGAGTAGTAATTATTATTACTACAAGGAGAGTCTGCTTTTAGCTATTATGCCAGCCGCAGCTGGAACCGGGTTCCAGAAGAGATCAGATGTGCTCCTACAGTAGTCACATTCAAATCCAGACTCAAAACACTGTGTAAAATCTGTTTAGCTGTGCATTTACTGAATGAGCACTGTGCCACTGTGTGTCCGACTGTTTGTACTGTGTTTTATTAGATTTATTTTTTATTCTAAACTGTTTTAATTATTCTTATTTTATTATTCTTGTTTTTTTCTTTTTAATTTCTACTATGTAAAGCACTTTGAATTACCATTGTGTATGAAATGTGCTATATAAATAAACTTGCCTTGCCTTGCCTTACAGTGAATATTACGTTTTACTATACAGTTTTCTGTTGCAATTTCTGGCATCTAGCTTTAATTTTGAATTGTGCTTTTATTTTGATGTGAGCTATGAATTTTTACGTGTGGTTTGATGGAAGCTTCACTTCTCTGAATAAAGAGTTTGCTATATTTGCCAGTGTGATTGATGGTTAAAGCGCAAATGCTGTGATTTAATTATTTAAATACTGTATGTAGTCTACATGTGCTGTGTGCTTCACAGTGGATTAGTGCTCTGCTTTCTCATCTCATACAACCCAAATGATTCAATGTCTGGAGTTTCCAGTGTATAAAAGGTTAGCTTCACACATTAATTTAAAGCTCATGCAGATTAAGATTGCAGCCTTTCGCAGTCTAATAATCACACTTGGAGTAACAGAGCACATGCTCAAATAATTTGGTACAACCGGTACTACAGAAACACTGGTAAAGACATCTTTTTTTATCTTAGCACCAACTTGGTACCATAGTACCGGTACATTTGACAACACTGGTGAGAGGTCTAAATACAACACATCTGAGACTGATGCCAGGCAGGCTCATCTTGTACCTTTAACTTGAAGGTGATGGGGTACGGAAGCAGGTTGCGGAGGAGAACGCAGGGCCACAGGTGCAGAACAAAGGGCTTGTCAAACTCCTCCTTAGTGCTGTGTGACATCACAGAGTCTGGAAGAGGAACCATGTTGATCTTCATCATCTGAGCGCTGTCTCTGTGATGGCAGGTCTTCTCGAGACACTCTCCAGGTTTCTGAATCACCTCATTATAAGTGAAACCCTCAGAGTGCTTGTACTCCTCATCGCCTTCAGCTACAGGCTGCAGGCTTAGTTCAGCTCTGTAGGATAATAAAGACACAAAAGATGTCTAAAAGCAAAAGTATCGGTGTAAAAGTAATGCATAGATTAAAACCTGATTTTCAGTAGACATCCAGTAATAGCCAAAAAGCTATCATATGTCTTCAGATGGCTTAGTACACAAGTTATATGGACTATTTTTATGGTGCCTTTTTTAGCCCAATAGTGGCACATAGCCACAGAGCTTCCATACTTGAATTGAAAAGAGGCGTAGGAACATCTCCTTTTGTGTATCATGGTTTGTCGTAGTATGAGTCCAAAGACTGAGTTAGTTGATTGCTGTAACTGACCTGTACGAGCCCAGTGGCACGCAGAACTCTTCTGTAGGCAGAGAGACACCCAGGCACACTGAACCCTCATAAACTCGAAACGGCACTGAGAAGTGATTGATAATCTACAAAGTCAATTCAAAACAATGACATCATGATCAATCTATCAGTCAACAATTATGCATTTATGTGTGTACTGTGTGCATGTGTTTGTGTGGTAACAATAAAACCCACCTGGAAAGGAGAGCGGATCTTGACATATTTGCTCCCCTCAACAGTGTAAATCTGACAGACAAAGAAGCGTGTGACGCCTGACTCTTGGTGCATGACGCTGTACATGCCCAGCCCTGTTTTGATTAATGGGATGACACTTGCAGCAGTGTGACCAACTGGAGCTTGAGGGGGAAAAATATTAAAAAAAATTTTTAGCAATTTATAGGATTAAAATATACAAATTAAGACTAGATTTTTACATGTTCTGAAGAAAATTATAGTGTTGCTTTCTATGCAAAATCTTAACACTGCCATGCTAAGGTGTTCTGGATTGTTGCTTGTTGGACCAAGTCAAGAGCCCATCCCTTAATTTATGATATTCTGATTTCTAGATATTGCTCAGTTCCCTACCGCAGAATAAAAATCGTACGTATGACCACTTAGAAAAGTAATAGCACACCACTCCTCAACAAGCCTCCAATTTTGCAGAGTCTTTTATCAGCAATAATAATTTGTGATGTTCAATTTCATGCCTCCTGACCACTAGAGAGTGGCTCTGCCAATAAATACTCCTGCTGCGCGTAGCATGGAGCGAGACATAATACCAACAAAGAGATGCGATGTATTGAACACAATGACAGATTTCCTCTCGAGATATCAGCTCGAACTGGGGGAAATGGAGATTGCACTCGGACATGGTGTATCAAATTTGAGAGTGCTATGGCACAGTGTTGGTGCACCTTCCTACCTCTCCCTTTAAGGAAGGATTTATTGTCTCAGCTGGGGGGTCAGTTGTGTCACCCTCAGCCTTACCGGTCATCCGGCATTCATAAAACCATAGTTACATTAGTAGCTTTAGTTACATTAGTATCTAGTTTCCAGCAAAATGCAATTTCAGTCATTAATTTGTTTATTTTTAGCAATTTGTTATTTGTCAGTGTTACTATGGATTTATAGTTTGTGTTAAATCAAAAACAAGCGATGTGCTGCTAGTCAGTCTTACTGGGCTTTATGTAGTTTTTGGTACTGAGACTGGTCATGGCAGAGAACTGGTCAGTGGACTCCGCTGTGAGGGTGTAGTCCATATTCAGACTCTCTCCATCCTTGAGCTCCACCACATGCTGTGTAGACTCTTTACCGATGGGTCTAAACACCTCGCTGTGCAGCACCGACACGGCCAAACCCAAACGATTCTTTACCACAAACGGAGACTGATCTGTCTGAAAGCACTCTGCTGTCTGCTTAGTGGCCTCTGCAAATGCCTGCAAACCAACCAGAAGAAACAACTATCAGATCCATTGTCTTTATTTAAATATACAGTGGGGTCTAAAAGTCTGAGACCACAAGTGAAAATGCTTCTACAGTATTTGAAAGGGGTTCTCACTTTTTAACAACCTCAACATGCTGCAATCATCAATAAGCTAGTAAAATCTCTTACCGTTCCTAGATTACTGAGCATGTGTAGGCCACACTTAGAGAGAGTGATGTTGAGCTGGTCTTTGCTTGTGATGCTGATGACCGTTTTATATTCAGGCACACTGCCATCCACCTCATCAGATATCCCAGAAGACACTACTGGTTTCTTCTTCATCTGTGGTCATAAAGACAGAAAATTAGCATACAAACTCTGGAAACCATTCATGAAAGCTTAGTAATTAATCAGAGAACTGCATAACTGTGAGTTTGTAATGAAGAGATTATGACTGAGTTTAAAACATAACCTTAAGCGCCAATGTCCAGGGTCTAAAGCCATCTTTGGCCTCATCGTCCAGTGGCTCCAGCAGCGGCTCCCATAAACCCATCATCTCATTATAATAATTCACCTAAAAGAGACAAACAATATGTTACAGGAAACAAAAATATCCTAAAAATCTAATTTCAAATAATTTGTCCAGTGTATTATGAATGCATTAGGACTCTACACACAACATGTAACCCTGGATAGTCTGTCTTTTTAAGCCTGGTTAAAGGCTCTCTTAGAATGGGTTAAAAATCTGTTAACACGTGTCATTTTGCTAAGGGGTTAGCAGCACCAATTTTAACCTTGCATTATGAAATCCCCATCCAGAGCTACGATTATTTGCTTAAATGTAATAATGAGAGTGTTTAAAGTACATGCACATGACATGCTGATAATTACCAAAAATCAGAGCATTTGATTAAATCTGACAAAACAATAAAACGCTAGTTATGTATGTAACTGTGGTTCTGTGAATTCCGGATGACCGCCAGAGGCGGTGCAGAGCACTAGAGGATAATCACAGCATCAGCTCGAGAAAATATAACAATAGAATATAAGTCATGTCATGACACAGACTGAGCTGCAAGGATATAAACTGCAGCAGTTCTGTGCCCAGCCTCAGAATGCTTTCTCGCACACTCCGAATGACAAGGAAGTCATCTGTAATTCAAAGAACCACAGTCAAATACCTAACTAGTATTCTGTTTCATTCCTACTGACCGCCAGAGGTGCCCAAACTAGGGCCTGTGGGTCATAGTTGGCCTGTGATGACCTATGATTTGAAAAATAAAAAAAATAAAAAAATAATAATAAATATAATATATATATTAGGGCTGTCAATCGATTACATTTTTTAAATTAAATTAATTACCTGATGTCCCGATTAATTATCCGCGATTAATCGCATATACAAATATTTGCTGAGAAAGCCCCTCATATAACAATAATTCAATATATAATGATGAAATAATTATACATAGTTATCTTTAAATATATATATATATATATATATATATATATTCAGATAATTAAAATGCATTACATTCTTGTGCCAGAAGAGTTAATCATTGATAAGACAATGTATTGTTTACTACCATATTATTGATCATAAGCCAATCATTGTCATACAGTTCACAGCAATCCATTTCGCAAATGAATTTGTCAATCAGTTTCGAGGGCTTGTTTAAGGACCCATCAATTTCAACAAGCGTCAGACATGCTTGAGTAGCGTCTCGGGTGCGTTGCGTCATAAACATAAAATGTTTAGGTCACTATGTCAAGTTAAATATAGTTTAATACTTTGAACACATCTTGAGATCCCTTAGTTCGAATTGGCGCTCCATCAAATGTTTTGAACGCAAGAATGTAAAGAATGTCTGTTTTGTGCTGTCTGGCTGTTTTCTTCACTGTATAAACTGCGTGTTGCCATATAGCTGAAATTTTCATTACTGCCCTCTGGAGTAAACAGGTGGTACTACAATTTTCAATTCTCGTTAAATTGACAGCCATAATATATATATATATCTCTCTGAAGCAGTGTAAACAAATGACAGGTAATTAGATGGACTTTCGGAACAGTGTGTACAGTCATCCTAAATTAAATATGGCTTGAACGTTCACTATATGTTTTGCAGCATTTCATATCTGTGTGAACACGACCACTGAAGCGCACTGGTGAAATGGACTTTATAAAGTCAGGTGATTTTAATTGTAGGTTTCTGTGTGTTATGCAGTATTAATTTTTATACATTAAAATAATACAGTTTGATATATGTAACATTTGCTTTTGGCTCACTGCTCACACTCAAGTTTGGCCCTTCATAGGAAAAAGTTTGGGCACATCTGCACTACTGGATGACACATACCAACACAGTCATAAGGAATGTCAACAATCTGAAATCATCAAGGTCACTCCAGAAGAACTGCAGAGCTTACATCATGGGAAGCAGCCACATTATCCTTGAAGAACCACGCAAAGGTGCATGGAGAAAACCAGGAAGCAGCTGCAGAGACATCTTAAACTCCCCGAAAAGTAGCCCAAAACGAAGGGAGAGCCCTGGTAGAATGCCAAGTAACTCCCTCTAGTAAAGGTTGTTGAGTCTTATCACATGCAAAATTTTATCACCTCCACAATACAGCATGACAGTCTTTGTTTGGACAAAGGCACACTCTTACGCACACCGCCATAACAGACAAATAACCGATCCGTCTGCCTAAATGAAGCAGTAGAATTGACATAAAACCTTAAAGCGCATACAGGACACAGGAGATGAGCCCTCACATCAGTATCAGATTGAGATGAGGGCAGCTGAAAAGTAGCCAGATTAATGGACTGATTCACAAATTGTGGCAATAGGACTTTTGGAAGAAAGGTCGGATTAGGACGAAGAATGACCCCTGAATCCTCTGGCAACAAGCGCAAGCACAACTCACTCACAGACAACACATAGAGCTCATTAACACATTTAGTGGAAGCAACAGCCAGCAGAAACACTGCTTTCAAAGACATCCACTTAAGATCTGCACCATCTAATGGTTCAAATGGTGGTGCACTAAGCAATTCTAACACACGAGGCAAGTCCCACACAGGAAAAGGGTTCACACGAACCGGCTTCAAATGCCTTGCTCCCTTCAGAAAATTACAAACAAGGCTATGAGACCCCAAAGAGGAACCACCATCTGGGTTAAGATGTGCAGATATGGCAGTGACACATACCATTAAAGTAGAAGCAGCTTTGATGTCATCCAATAGATGTTGCAAGAAGCTCACGACCTTCAACACAGTACAGTGGGACTGGATCAAATCCCTGATCCCCACACCATGAAGAGAATATTCTCCAACGAGCAGCATAAATCGTGTTAAGGTAGCTCTGGCATTATCAATGGTATGGACTACTGACGGCTCACAATCCGCTAATAGTGGATTGGGCCATTGTCAAACCCAAAGCTGAAGATGAACGGGATCCGGGTGCTAAACTTGCCTGTTCATTTGGGAGAGGAGATCCCTCCTGGTGGGAAGATGTCACGGCCTCTAGCAGACACAGTGGTAGAGGAAACCATGGCCTGGCTGACCATAAAGGAGCCACTAGAGGTACCCTGTACTTGAATAGGGATATTCTATGTAATGCCTCCCACAGCAGTGGAAAAGGAGGGAATGCATACAACAGACAGTTTGGCCAGTCATGAGCCAAAGCATCCTGTCAAAATGGGATGGACTTCTTGGTCTTTGCAAACCACCAACAGCAATGAGTGGTCATGTCTGACACAAACAGATCCACCTCTGCCTCACCGAACCACAGCCAGATCAACTGCTCAACATCTGGGTGAAGCCTGCATTCCCTCGATTGCAGCGGATCCCTGGATAGAGCATCCACCACCTGATTGTTCGATCCTGGGAGATTAACTTCTCTCAATGACGACAGTCGGTACTGAGACCATATGAGGATCCAGCAAGTTAGCTGTAAAGACTTGAGACCTGTTGCCGCCCTGATGATTCAGATGAAAAACCGTCAATGTGTTGTTGGATCGGACAAGCACATGGAGGCCTCCAAGGACTGGTAAGAAATGTTGTAGCCCTAGATACACTGCATTCAGCTCAAGAATGTTGATATGCTTCAAGGCCTCTGTTGGTGACCAGTGACTACCAATTCCCCTCTGGTTCTACGTTGCCTCCCATTCCGTAAGTGAAGCACTGGTTGTGATTACTTCATGATGAGAAGGAACAACACCCAGGGATACACTGGCTATCAAAAATGCCAACCGATTCCAAGGTTTTAGCACGCAGACACAAAGAGAGACAACAATCATAAAATGACGATGTCTTGCCGGGTTCTAGCGTAAACTGTTGTTCCACCTCTGTATGGGGCATGAGGTGGAGCAAACCTAACGGAACCACTGAGGTGGCAGCCGCCAGCATTGCCATTAGCTGTAGAAGGATACCATAAGGAAGTTTTGCCCCCAGTCGGAATCAAGGGAGTAGATGACTAATACTGTCTGTCCGAGTGTGTGGCAATGTGGCAGACATCGCGAGAGAATCCAGTGTCATTCCAATAAAGGTTATGGACTGCACTGGAACCACACAAATCTTTGTTTCGTTCACAGTGAGGCCAAGCTTCTGAATGTGCTCTAGCAATATCCTGGTGTTGCGTAGAGCATGCAATCTCATTGGGACACAAAGCAAATAATCATTGTGGCACGGTAGTGGCGAGAACTCTACTACGGCGTATCCCTCTTCCTTCCCGGGTTTCGGCACCAAGGTAAAGAAGTTCGCCCTCACGGGCAAGGAAGAGGTGAGAAACCGGCTTGACATACAAACTAAAGGTTTAATGTGAAACTCAAAAGACAAACACATAGGACGACGGACATGTCCGTGAACGATCTCTCTCGCCCACCGCCCTCTGCAATCGGCCTTTATGCCTCTCGGTGGGGCTTAATTAGCCTGATACGGGACCGGGCGTGTCGAGTCACGACCCGGCCCCGCCCTCCACCGTGCCAAAATCATCTAAATAGGGCAGAAGCCTCATGCCCTTGTACCAAAGAGGAGACAGGGCTGCACTCATGCATTTTGTAAAAACACAAGGAGCCAGAGACAGACCGAATGGTAGGACTATGAACTGAAAAACTTGATCCTGGATGTTGAATCATAGAAACTTGGTGGGATGCAACTTTTCTATAGCTCTCTTCTCCAACAATAAACAAATTTCCAGAGAAAGAGCCATTGAACGGGTTATATCCTCGATAACTGTCGGAAGAATTACTGAAAACTTGGGAGGCCGGCATTGGAAATGCAGAGTATATTCCCTGCTCAATGTTGCCAGAACCGAGGGGACTGACACCAAAGTTCTCCAAAAGTATAGATATTGCAGAGAGAAATGGCCAACTGCTGGCCCAAGCACTTCAGGGTTTGTGGCTTCTGCCTTTAGGACCTGAAGGGGGATGCTGACGTGGTCCCCCTGAGGCTGACGGTGAAATGGGCAAAGGTCCTGGGCATCCTCAACACCCCGTGGAAGCTGCGTAGCGTGTGGTTGGGAAGCAGTGTGGTATCGGGTAGCAATTATGAGCTGGACCCGAGTCTGCTGATGGGAAGCTTCCGACAGCTTAATTCTCTTCTTCAATACCTCAGAGACATTAGGGTCAAACAGATGTCCTGGTACAATTGGCAGTTCCCTCAGGGTCTTTTACAATCTTCAGGCAGCCTTGCCTTGGCAAGCCATACCTGGTGCCGGGCTGTTAGAAGCTGAGAGTGTACCCAGCTAACTGAGAGTGAGCCACATGACCCATGGCCAACAAAGCCGTCTGTAAAAACTGAGGCACAGAAGAATCTAGTTTTGATGACCCCAATGTGGTGTTGCATGCAAGAAGCAGTTGGCAGATTGTAATCTCTGCTCGAGTAATATAGGCTACTGACTCATGTGTCTTCTTTAATATCATGCCAGTATATCCACACTATGCACATGGACAGTTTACATTGCCTCTTAATGCTTCATCGGTTGATTCCACCAAGGCTGCCACCAGCTGTTCAATCTCTGGAGCCTGCCCCACCCCATGGAATCAGTCTCAGCCATTGAAGCTAGGGTACGGGCTGTCTTCGATCTCCTTCTAGGAACATTGGAACCTGTAAGAGCACTCGAAAATTCTGACACAAAGTCAGTTGGAGAGCTTAAAGAAGACGCTTCATCTCTGCCATTTTTGATGAGAGATTAACGACAATCTTCGACATCAAATGCTCAGAATTGTCCATTGGCAGTACAGCTTTTGAGTGAGCCATGGGACTGAATCATGCTGTGCAAGGCTAAAAGGCAAAGAAGGATCCAAATCAGCGAGGTGAAGCTGCATTTCTGACATCGGCAACAGACTACAGAGCAAACACGGATCCGTCAAAGCCTCCCTTAAAAGCTGAATTCCTAAACATGATTGGCAGCGATCGTATCCATAATCGGGAAGAAGCGTTTACAACTCAATGGAAAGTAGGTGACAAGGGAGCCTTGAGCCATGATTCAGTCAAATAATACACGCCCTCGGTCGATGGGAATCAAAACAGCCGATAATAAGCAAGCCCAGGGAATTGAGCAGTCAAATATAATCTTCGGACCGAACCAAAAATGGTTGAATCCTGACAAAAAAAAACACCCAGATCAACATGTGAACGAATCAAAGAGCTGTCGGATAGCATTGCGATAAAGCTCTGCACAAAGTAACTATGTAACAGAAGATAAATTAAAAAAAAATGTGCAGGCTTTCGAGGAAACCGTTACCTAAGTGCGGTCAGACACTAGCCACCGGATAGTACTGTGAAGCACAGGGTTTCGCCTACACTAACAATCAATATAAAATAATATACACTCATGTATGATGAAAGATTAAAAAAAAACATCCAAATAATGGTGTAGAGCGAGCCGCCTTATTTAAGCTGCACTAGACAGCGCGGAGAAGACCATGACTTATCATATAGCGAGAAAGTGAAAGAGGCTGGGTTTATATCCTTGCTGCTCAGTCTACGTCATGACTTAACTTTGTTGTTATATTTTCTCGACCTATCTGGCTGGCGCTGCGATTATCAACTTGCTTAGCGCCGCCTCTGGCTGTCAGGAGGAATGAAACAGAATCATGTTTAGATAAGATAAGAAATCATTATATTACTCTATGCTGTTCATCAAAGCATAAACAGGCATGCGTACAACACTGTTTAGATCGCTTTTTAACTATTACAAGCGTGTCTATTTCATCATGATCTGACCTCCATGTCCAGATGACAGTGAAGGTTAATGAGAGTGCTCCAGTTCTTCACATCTCCTTGGAATAAGGCTTTGGCAAGCAGCATGGGCACTGTGCGATGACCCACCCCGGCCTCTAGCGTCACACAGATGGACTGGATATTGATTTTGAAAGACTCTCCTTGAGGGATGAGTGGAGTTATGGACTGGGTGACTTCCTCTCCTTCTTCCTCGAGGAACCAGAGCTTCAAATCTTTTAGGCTGCGATGTTCCCACAGATCCTGTGAAACAGGGCTCGCCAGCTCCTCAGGGGTCTCGGCTGCAGGGCTCAGTGCTGACTGAATGGTCATGACTGTGTTTATGATGATGGGAGACACCTATGGAAAGAGGAAGACAGAGGTTTTAAATCTGACAGGACAGAAGTGGCCATATTTTTCGTAGCACTTAATTTTTTCCCCCTAAAGCACACATATGATGTTAGCAGGACTAAACTAAGGAGTGAGAGAGAGTTTCATGGCAGTTGATGGAGTTGTCGCTTGCCCTATTGAGTCAATTGCTTCGTTACTAAATATGATTTTGGCTTTTGTTATGTATTTTAATGTCTTGCAAACTAAGAATAGTTCACCTAAAAATTAACGTTTGTTGAAAATTAGTGCCCCCCCCCTTTAAAGCCTTTAAAATTGTGTTTTTCTGTGATACATTGTTGCTTTGCGAATTCAGCCAATTTAAACTTTTCATCATGGTTATGTTATATGAGAAATATTATCTGAGAAAGATAATCATTGGAATCATCAGAAAGAATGAGTAAAAAATTCAAAACCATCATAATTTCCAGCTATTATTGCAAATTAAAAGCCAAGTAATTTCTTCTGTAAAGAAAACTGTTTAAAGGTAAATCACAAGTATGAGTTCACCTTAAGCGTGAGGGGGCTGATGGAGAGCTCGATGTTTTGAGGCTGAGAAGTTAATTGGCTGCTCTGGAAGAACACCTGACAGGGCTGCAGCACCGTCGTCATGTTGTTCTCACGCTTCTCTCTTAGGAACGGACACGCCACCACCTTCAGGTCGGAAATGGCCGCTGTCATCGTCTGACCGCTGGGCTCGCTCTTCATCGTCAGCTCACACTGCGTCGTCATGACGAGGGCTGGAGCTTCAGCCCGTGTGAGGTCGGCCACAAACACAATCTCAGGATCTTTCACCACAATGTTCATCTCAGTCTTAGCAACCACTGGTGGAGCGGGAGCTGCTAACAAACCAAAATACAATAATAAATACAAAATAAAATCATAATTTCCTGCGCACCCCTACACATATACACACCGTGCAGTTTGAATCGAACGTGATGTACAATTACTGATTATTTGTTTAGATAACAAAAGTCTAGTCAAAATGACACAAAGTTTTATTAATAAACTGTATTTAAATATCTACAGTAAATGTTTCACGTGACTGATTTTAAAAACTATTGGCAGATTTATCTTAACCTGTCCTCTTCTTCTTTGTGGTGTAGATGAGCAATCACAAACCTGTGTCTTTAGAGGAACTGGCTGGCTGTTTGTTGCTCTTTTGAGGACCCGAGAAGCCATCTGCCATAGCTTTCCGAAACACATCAGCTACAGTTAGAAGGAACTCCATGCTGGCACACAGATAGAGGTCCTGAATCAAGGTGTCCAGAACGGTGCCGTCACGGCCTTGCCGATAACTCACATCCACCATCACATTGTCTTCTCTGCCCTGACGCATCGCCATCATCCTAAACCAGCAAGCAAACCAGCTGATATAAACTATACTGAATTTGACTGAAAATTAGCAATAACTCTGATGTTAATCATATGGGGGAGAGGACATATATTAGTACATGTTAAATTATATTTAAAGGGATAGTTTACTAAAAAATTACAATTGTCAATATGTTATTCCAGACATGCATGACATTCTTCCATGGAACACAAATGGGATGTTAGGCAGAACGTTAGTCTCAGTCACCATTCACATTCATTGCATCTTTTTTTTCTCCATACAATGAAAGTGAATGGTGACTGACTAACACTCTGCCTAACATTTCCATTTGTGTTCCATGGAACAAAGACAGAATGGGATTGGTTTGGTACAATAAGAGACAAAATCCATTTTTGGGTGAACCATCTCTTTAACACAAACTGTCTTAAGTGTTGTAAGGGTTGCGATCTGTGTGGGAGAGACTGTACCTGGATGTGATCATTTTGACTCTATGTCTCTTGTCGTCCAGCAGGCCATTTGTAAGTTTGACGGAAGCTTTCATGGAGCTGTCAGAGAACATATGCACTGCAGTGGAAATGGTGCCCAGTGTGAACTCTGCCAACTTTAAACTCTCATCATGCGAGTCTGGTAAATTGATCTGTACACAAACAGTTCATATAAACGCACAGTTACATACAAAACAATAATATTACAATAAACACAGCCTTTATTATTTGTATGAAGACAGATTGAACCAGAACACACACACACACACACACACACACTTTTGAATTAAACATGAAGTGTTTACAGTATGCATAACTGAACCATCGGCACATATAATCTAAAGATCAAACTCTAATTGAAGTTGAATGAAATGTATTGTGGTACCTCATTGGTATCTGGGCTGTACAGAACCAGGGTCATGGAGTCAAACTTGAAGTTTAGTTTTAGAGTAGTCTTCAGTTTGCCTGTTTTCTGGCCTTCCACCACTGCTGCGGTCACCACAGTGTTACCTACAAAATAGAACAGTGTACTTTAAAAAAAAAATTCAAACTAAATCCAGAATACCTGAAAACTGAATTGGGGCATATGTGTAAATGAAAGATTACTATATGGGTGATTCTATGTTAAATTGTTAACTATCACAAACCAGCTGAAATTATTATTATTATTTCATAATTTCTAGTGTAATGATTTTTTTAAATTATCAAATTATTTAATATCACAGACATTGTATATTTAGAAAAAAGTACATACAATGTAAATAAATGTGTGTATATATATATATATATATATATATATATATATATATATATATAAACCGATCAGACACAACGTTAAAACCACCTGCCTAATATTGTGTAAAACAACATCAACCCGCATCTCAGAATAATATTCTTCTCACCACAATTGTACAGAGTGGTTATCTGAGTTACCGTAGACTTTTTCAGTTCGAGCCAGTCTGGCCATTCTCTGTTGACCTCTCTCATCAACAAGGTGTTTCCGTCCTCAGAACTGGATGTCTTTGGCACCATTCTGAGTAAACTTTAGAGACTGTTGTGTGTGAAAAAGCAGCCACATGATTGACTGATTAGATAATCGCATGGATGATTGTTGGTGCCAGACGGGCTGGTTTGAGTATTTCTGTAACTGCTGATCTGCTGATTTTCACACAAAACAGTCTCTAGAATTTACTCCGAAACTTCCAGTGAGTGGCAGTTCTGTGTACAGAAATGTCTTGTTGATGAGAGAAGTTAACAGAGAATGGCCAGACTGGGTTTGAACTGACAAAGTCTACTCAGTAACTCAGATAACCACTCTGTACAATTGTGGTGAGAAGAATCTCATCTCATCTCGTTCTCTCTCTCTCTCTCTCTCTTTATATATATATATATATATATATATATATATATATATATATATATATATATATTCAAATCCATTTGGCACAAAAATTACACACTGAATCTTTAGAAAATTGGATGTCCATTCCATTCAAGTATGCAAAGACTAGGTCACAAAAATGAACAGAAATAATGTTTTACCTCCAGAGATCTGTGAATCTTTGGTAGAGACTGTGTCTTCTTTTTCAGAGCTGGATGAAGATGGAAGAGCATCAGATGTTTCTGACAAATTCTCACTCAGAGTCTTCAACACTATAGTAAGATCCTCTTGACTCAAGATCAGCTACAAAAAAACACACAAACACATCAACAGACCTTAGAGTAGAAGCACCATTTTTATTTTTTGGTGAGGAAAAAAGCTGTGAGGGATAAATGTACAGTCTCGTTACAGTTGTTTAAATTTGTGTTTATATCATTCCCCCAAAAAATTCAGAAGACAAAAAAACTTCAGAAAACATGAGTTGTAAAAATGAAATGATTTCGAAGACCTTTATAGAGTGCATGTGATTGTACAGACTGAAATTTATCCCTCCCAGCTTCTTTATCATCTGCATAAAATTCACTATGGCTAAGGTTTTAACAATATTGCTAAGGTTTAGAACCGCTGCATACTACAAACATACATCAATAATAACACATACATCTGCACTTACACTCATAGGTTTGAGGTGAGCACTGATCTGAATATCAGGGATGCTGTGATACCACGAGGCAGAGAGATTGCGTTTGATTGACAGGTCCATATTGACTGGTTTGAGTAATTGAAGCTCACTTTTAAATTTTCCATCACTGAATGTGGTTCTGAGAAAAGAAAAAAAAATGACGCAATTAATCAAACAATAACAATGTAAAGAGATGTTTCTAAGTTATGTGTAAAGCACATTCACATGGATATAAAATACTTTTGCAAAGTTGGCATATTCTGCATTTTGTCATGGAACTGTATTCTCCATCTAAAACATATATATATATATATATATATATATATATATATATATATATATATATATATATATATATATATATATATATATATATATAAAAAAAAACGGCATTTTGCCATGCTTATATATTTACGATTTCTTTATTTTTTTACTATTTCTAACCTGTACATTTTCAGATCACTTAGTCCCAAAGCCATGATGTCCATCACTGGAGGGATTTTCGTATGTGTTGGAGAGGTGACGATCTCAAAGTGGTTCTTTACAGTCACTAAACCCAGATCTGCCACAATGACATTGTGCGAAACAGAGGATTGTGGAAGGAAGACAACTGGAGCATTGATTTTTACATCCAGGGAGATCCGAGTGCTTCTCTCTGCCAGCTCCAGGACACCTGTGGCTGCTTTCTCAGCTGCCTGAGCGGTCACCTCTGCCAAAGCATTTTTAGCCTCCTGGAAATTATTAATGAATGCCTGAATGAGGAAAGACAAAGAAAGGGAGAGATATAGACCATGACAGAGATAAAAACAGATGCAAACTGAGGCTGCATTTACTCTAATTCAAATTAAACAGACATCTGTTTCTTCCACAAATTCCACATTTGTTGCAATGTTATAAAGAAAAATTATATTTACTGAAAATCCAGATGAAAAAATAAATAAAATTGTGCCAATTTGTTTCCATCACAAATCATTGTCTGTTTCTGTATCACGGGGTGTACCCCAAGGTCCAGTCTTTGGTCCTCTCATCTTTCTGAATTATGATTTAGAGGGTATATAAAAACTATTATTATTATCATACAGTGACCACATGATTATCTTACTTAATTGGACTTCTTTATAACATCTATTTGTATTTTGAATTGCGATTGGTCTTTTATACCTGTTGATACGCACCCCCTTTTTGAGCACAAACCATGAAAAGGACATACCTGAACTTAAATGGTTGTATTTACTGTTGTAAATACAACCATTGGTTTGTAAATACAAACATTGTAATATACCAACATTTCTCAGATTTCTCACTTTTATGGACAAAAAGTGCTATTGGATATTTTTCAAAGAACGCTTGTCAAGAACAATTGGCCCAAGTGTGGCGAACTGGATTCATCTGGTGATCACGTTTTCATAACAAAGGTATGATTTCCCATTTTAATATTGCATGTTTTCATTTGTACTCCTGGCACAAATAAATAAATTGCTATTTCTGGAGCATTGCTATTGTGAAACAGAGAACAGATATCAATGTTGAACCCTTAAACCTTTGAAAAGATGTATAATTTGTTAACATTAATTACATTTATATATGGTAAATTATATATTAAATGTAAGCAGAGTGACGTCACCACCGCATGCGGGGAATTGCGTATGAACAGGTTAATCATACATTGCCACCTTTATACTGCAAAGATGGCACAAAATCATGAAACAAGGTGTGTGCTGGGTGCTATGTAAATAGCATTTTATTTACACAGAACTAAAGCCTAAAATGAAAGTTTACCTAAAATGTTAACACTATTCCTTAATTATTATTAAACTAACTTTATTCAAATTCATAGTCAGGGAGTAAAATACAGTGGTACATGAGAGTGGAACACTCACCAGTATCGAGGACACAAACTTGTTGAGGAAAACGACCTGAATACAGCCCACAGTCAGAGTGACACTTGTGTCCACAATGTGCATGTCCGTGTAGGCGTCCCCCTCTGTGGCGTCCACGCAGTTCACCATGCGAAAATCAAACACCTCCTTGTCAGCGATGGACACTGCCTACATAACATAATAAATCCATCATTAAACACATTCTCTCACAAATAGTGAACAATGTCAGCTTATTTGTAATAATAAATTAAAACATTTGGACAGCTATGCTGTGAATAATTATTTATTTATTTATTTATTCGTTTTGTTACTGTTTATTCAGTATTGATTATTTGTTAGGCTTTGATAAATACATTGTCATGATTTTCTTGGGAAATAAATACAATTATTTACAATGATCGATAGATTTATAAAAAAAAAATATGTAAATCTCATTGCATAAAATATGCATTTAAGATATTGCCCTTAAACATCCAAGAAACTAATAGTAAAAACATACAAAATATCTAAAGCAATGTTTTTTACATAAGGAAGAATAGTGGTAAAATGCTGCCAAATGCAAACCATTTAATAAAACTTACATTTCAGAGCGTGGACACAATGAAAAAGGAATTTTAAACTATATAACGGATACACCACACAACGTATGTTTTTCTGTAATTTTGGCCCCAAAAAGTAAATTAGCTGAATATGTTTACAAATTTCTATTTTTGGTATATTATTTGTTTTAGTCTAAAAATGTGTGCCAGTTGGCTATTGTGCCAATATACTTTCCATACAATGATCCGTTATTATAAGTTCAGCATGCTCTACCTTTTTGTATAAAGCCTCTTTATCACAATCCAGAATGACAATGTTCTTCAGGTTAGCTAGAATCTCCACTGATTTCTTCATCATCTGAACTTCAGAAACCAGCCCTGATGTGAGGGACAAAATATTGTTACATATCCCCTGTTTGTGTGTCTGTTGTGTATGAGTATCATGTTTATTACCTTCAATGCTGATCTCAGAGATTCTGGCTTTCTCCCCTCTTATAAAGACCTTCAGACAGTTCATATCTGCTCTGATGTGCAAATTCACTACATCCTCAAACTTTGACTTCTTACTGGCTGAAAAGAAAATCACCAAAAAGTGAAAAATGACCAAATGAAAGTCTGATTTCCAGCACTTCTATAATCAGGGACGTGCACAGACATTTTGGGGGGCAGGGGCTCAAGTGATAAAAAAAGTGCACTTCTCATAATTATTTATTTAAAAAAAATGTTTTAAACAAAACTTTAAATATATTAACACAACTCTGACTTTATTACCAATGTATTTTAATTCCCTCTCACTCACGCAATTGTTTCATACTCAAAGATTTTGGTCTATTTTGCTTCCATGTCTTCTTTTACTCTAACGGAAAGAGAACTTAAAAAAACACACATTTAGATGGTGTTTGTTTTAAGCCTACTACCCTCCGTCTGTTTGCATCTGTAGATTTCTTATAAAATAAACCAAAACAAGCTAATCTGCATATTTAAACATAACATTTCAGGGGGAAAGTCTCTTGATGTAAGTCATGAACTGGGGAAGTTCTGTGGTGATATGATTTAGTTATTTTGTTTATCCTATTCACCTGCAGTGCCTTGTCAAATGTATGCAAATTAGCACATTTTAATTAGTTAAAGCCTAATTTGCATATCAATGTGGCAATTGTGATGACATTTGACACAAATTTTTACTGTATTCACCTGAAGTGTCTCCATTAAGTACAGTACATTAGCCTGTATGGCCATGAACTATTGCATTAGCTAAGCTTTAGTTAACTTATTAGCTAGTAGCTCCTGAGTCATGCATGTTAGCAAGACACAAGTTAACTATATTTGCCTTTTGGCTAATTAGCTGTAAATTCTAGGCACTGGTAGCTTAAGTCTTTTGTTCATCACCACTCACCTCCACACAAGCTAAGAAAAACACAACTGGGATAGGAGATGGGAGGGGCTGTTGCCTGCCTGTCTGTGTGTGTTTGATGTGCCGATGTGTGCTGCAGGGACGTGCAGGGAGAGAGAGCGAGCGAGAGGGAGGGAGGACGTGAGGGCGGGCATCGGAACTCGACTAAGTCTCATCTTCTGACCTGATATTTAGATTTTTTATTCAATAAATATATTTGTTTGACAGGGAACTGTGCACAAAAAAGAATATATATGTATATATTCCTGTATTTAATAATAATAATAAAAAAACAACCCAGAAAAAGGGCACTTTCTCTCGAGGAAGAAAAAGGGCAGGTGCTCAAGCCCCCTTTGATGTCTATGTGTGCACGTGCCTGGATATAATACATGGACAGGAACATGGGAATTATAGAACAATAAATGTTAAATGTTAAAGGGATAGTTCACCTAAAAATTCAAATTAAATCATTGTTTACTCACCCCTGTGTTGTTATAACCCTATAAGACTTTCTTTTTAACACAAAGGGAGAAATTGTGAAAAATATCTTCTTCAAGCTTCAAAAGGATACAAAAGTATAAATCAGAGGTCTAATAAATGATTCCATGAGACTCTAAACTGATTGTTATGAAAGTATACAATAAGGTTTGGTGAGCAATGTTTTATTTAATGAAAACGTTCACTGACCGTTGATCTCCTGTGTGTGTCATGATAGGGCACGAGAGTTCACATAGCCCCCTCGCGACACTGAGGCGTAAGCAAAAACTAGTTTATATTTTTATTAAAAACCAAGATCAACAGCACCACAGACACTCGTAGCTTGTTTAGAACATTTAACACACTTCTCTGCCCTCCCCCTCCACCACCTGACATCACTTACAGCAGATATCTTCGCCACATTTTTTACTAATAAGGTTATAGCCATCAGCAATACATTCACAGCACCACACCCTGTCAAACACCCAACTCCTGTATGCAACTCTTCTCTCTCTATGTTCTCTCCTTTAACTGACACTGAGGTCTCAAAACTCCTCCTCTCCAACCACCCCACCACCTGTTCTCTTGACCCCATTCCATCACACCTTCTCCAGACCATCTCTCTGTCCATCCTACCTGCACTTACACACATAATTAACACATCTCTTCTTGAAGGCACTTTTCCCACTACATTTAAGCAGGCTAGAGTAACCCCGCAGCTGAAAAAACCTGCACTTAACCCCACACAGATAGAACACTACAGACCAGTCTCTCTCATCCCATTCAAGGCAAAAACACTTTTTTCAGATCTCAGCATATCTCTCACAGAACAAGCTGCTGGATGACAATCAGTCAGGCTTCAAAAGTGGACACTCCACTGAGACTGCCCTGCTGTCTGTCACTGAGTCGCTGAGACAGGCGAAAGCTGAATCCAGATCATCAGTTCTGATTCTGCTGGACCTTTCTGCAGCCTTTGACACAGTCAACCATCAGATCCTTCTCTCCATCCTCTCTAAACTGGGCATCACCGGAACTGTGCTTGACTGGTTCAACTCCTATCTCTCAAGTAGGTCTTTCAAGGTAGCCTGGAGAGGTTAGGTATCCAAGCCACATTAGTTACTTACTGGGGTACCTCAGGGATCAGTGCTTGGGCCACTTCTCTTCTCCATATACACAACGTCATTAGGACCCATCATCCAGTCACATGGTTTCTCTTACCACAGCTACGCTGATGACACGCAACTTTACTTGTCTTTCCAGCCCAACAACACCACAGTGACCACTCGAAATGCTGCCTGTCTGGCAGACATCTCAGCCTGGATGAAGGAACACCACCTGCAACTCAACCCAGCCAACCCTGATGTTGAACACATCATCACTGTGCAGCTGGGTCCAACTACAGTTTCGCCTGCCAAAACGGTCAGAAATCTAGGGGTAACCATTGACGACAAGTTAAATTTCACAGACCACATCTCAAAGACTGCAAGATCATGTAGATTTACACTCTACAATATCAGGAAGATAAGAACTTTCCTCTCTGAACATGCCACACAACTGCTTGTTCAGTCACTTGTCATAACTAGACTGGACTACTGTAACACTCTCTTTGCAGGCCTTCCTGCATGTGCTATTAGACCTCTGCAAATGATCCAGAATGCAGCAGCACGTCTGTTCTTTAATGAACCGAAGCGAGCACATGTTACACCACTCTTTGTCTCTCTTCTCTGGCTGCCGGTTCATGCGCGTATTCAATTCAAGGCCCTGATGCTGGCATACAAAACAGTCACTGGGTCTGCTCCAGCATACCTAAAAACATTTATGCAGAGCTACGTTCCCACCAGAAGCCTGCGGTCGATTAAGGAATGTCGCCTTGTCGAACCAAAACAAAGAGGCACCAAAACACTTTCCCGGACTCTCAGTTTTATCATATCACGTTGGTGGAATGACCTCCCCAACTCAATCCGTGAAGCTGACTCACACTCTATCTTCAAAAAACGGCTGAATACACATCTTTTCCAAGAGCACTTAACCAAAAAAAAAAAAAAAAACCATTAACAATTCTTGTTGCACTTAAATCTGTTTTGTATACTATTCTGATGATAGTGAAACTTAGTATGGCACTTTTCGTACCACTGTCTCCTTAAGATGAATCGCTAATATTTTTCCTCTTTTGTAAGTCGCTTTGTATAAAAGCGGCTGCCAAATGAATAAATGTAAATGTAAATGTAAGTCCGCCACAGATAACGTGACAACAGAACTGCACACAAAAAACGAGGATAGAACTTACTAAACATGTCTGAAGAATTTGTAGTTGAAGAATTTATGCATTTCTATGCCCAGCCTTATTTTTTGGTAAGTTTCTGGACCGGTCCCGGTTCACAGAGGACTGAATTACCTGCGCAATGCTAAAAATAGAAAACAGGTGATTGATAGTATGTACCGTCACTCGTTAATGTTAGGCTAGGACAAAAGCAATATATTACCAATTAAAATATACTGTAACTTTTATCAAGTGTCGTTTGCAGTCAGGTTAGGACACCCTCCTCTATGTTGTTGTTTGATTTACAAATACTCAGTTTAAATAAAATAGGCTGGGCATAGATATGCATCAATTCTTCAACTACAAACTCTTCAGACATGTTTAGTAAATTCTGTTCTGTTTTGTGTGCAGGTGTGTTGTGTTCTGTTGTCGCCATCACTGTGGTGGACCCGTTTTTAGATAAATGAGTTTTCCCTTGAATGCCCCAATGTCGCGAGGGGGCTGCGTGAACTGTTGCTCTCATGCCCTATCATGAACGCACACAGGAGATCAACAGTCAGTGAATATGTTTATCAAATAATACCTTCGATTTAGTTTTTTTTCTCAACAAACCTTATTGTATGCTTTCATAACAATCATGAGTCTCCTGAAATGAATTATTAGGCTTCTTAATTATAATTTTGCATTCTTTTGAAGCTTAAAGAGGTGGTCACCATAAACTGCCATTGTATGGCATCACTGAGCATCATTTTTATTTTACAATTTCTCCCTTTGTGTTAAGAAAAAGAAAGTCATCTAGGGTTATAACAACACAGGGGTGATTTTCCTTTTTTACATTCTAATCCTTTAAGAAAGATGTCAGAGAACTGCATATTGCAATAATCATGTAATATTATGGATGTACTCTGAGATTTTCGTATATTACTTTCAATTAAAAAATTCAAGTTTACTGAATTTCTTGGTTACAGAAGACTCCTCTATTTTTGCCTCCTCTTCCTCTCCCTCTTCCTCCTTTGGTAGGACAGGCTGCGCCTCTTGCGCCTCCTTCTTCAGAGGTGGGAGGAGGTTATTCAAGAAATGTATAGAGTTGAGTAGCGCCTCAGTGTGCAGGTGCACGTCCAGTGAGGAGAAATTCACCTGTTACAAAGACAAATCATTTTCTCCAATCATGACGACTGGAAAGTCCTAGGAATTCCATTCTACAAAGCTTTGCTTCTAGTATCAGATAATTTTAAGCATGTTATTGGCTGTTACATCTACTGATGAGAAACACTGAGGTCTAATTAGTGAACAAGCTTACCTTGATCAGCTGCTCTGTGTTTTTATATGCAGCTTTAAAATCTGGTGCATTTTTATCAGCCTGAAATAGAACAGAGTATCAGTGATAATGGGTATCTTTTTACTAACCCTCGATCACTGTAATGGAGCAGTTTTACCTTGATATATTCCAAAGTAAGCAGATCTTCTTCAGTGTTGTCCAGAGTGGTGATAAGGTTTACTTTCTTGTCCTCATAATCTTTACACAAACACACATAATTTGTCCATTTGAATATATTTGATTATATTTTTATTTATTTTTTGGCAGGGAGAGGGTGGAGGAGCATGTTTTCAGATCACCATCCTTTTTGCTCCTGGGACAACATCACTATCATCTAATCTTTTTAATATATACAGTATAATTTGGCTTAGCCTCAGGGCTGGCTAGTGTTAGAGGCTTGAACACCATTTTTCATCAACTTATCATTTCCCTGTGGTATTAAGTGTAGTTGTTTGTGGGTTGTGGTTAGAGTTAGGACATTATTTGTTTGACAAGAATGTTGTTTTGGGACTAGCAAAAAAGATATTGATCCAGGATCATGTCCGACTTACAGTAGCAAATCACAGTCACCATATGCACACTTACCCAAGAACTCTGAACACTCAAGGCAGATCTCACGGAGGAAGGTGTATGAGGACATATCAAAGGTGCAGAGTTTGAGTTCAGTCCCTAAGCCATCAATAAACAGATTTAGAACAGTCACTTCCTGCCCCCTGGACATGCGACACAGCTGAATGGAAAGCTAATGGGGGAAAGGGAAAGGTGTCACCTGAGTGAAACAAAATCTTCAGATAATTTCATATGAACCAAAAAGTTAGTCTAATCAGACCTTGTTGATCTCAAATTTCAGGAGGAACTCGGTCATATTCTTTTTGGGGTCTTTCAGCACCACTTTCAGCTTTTCAGAGGCAGAAATGAGCAGCGAGTCTGACGAAGCCTCAAAGAATGGTAAATCTTCTGTCGGTGAACTGGGAGCATCGAAAAACAACTCCTCCTCTGATAAAGACATACCAAAAACAAACAAATCACAATGCCGTAATATTGGATTTATAGGGAAGATTAATAAGGAATATTAGAAAGTTTTATGTCTTTCTCTGTAAAACTTGCTCACAGAAAGTTTGTACAAACACTTTATGAATGTATGAATGTATGCATGTCTGACCTGAGCCGTACATGATGGATGCACGCAGGTCATCTATGGCTGGTCTTCGGGGGGTGAGCTGAGGGGTGTTCCCTCGTTTGGACACCTAAAGAGAGCAAGAAAAACTATTACTCAGCTGTACACATACACAGACAGGTGCCCTCTTTAAATACCCAAACACAACAACAGAACCATAGAAAATGTGAGTGTAATAAGAGGTAATAAAACATCATGACGCTTCAGAATTAGTGATAAACTCATGTACTTTCAATGCAAAGAACCACCATAATGATCCCCTTGCAAGGGACCCGCTTCCTGAAATGTATGAAGACCCACGTATACATTTTAAACATGATGTTTGATATATTTAAGCATCCATTGCAAGGAAGGAGAGATGAACATTATATATATATACATTTTCTTCTAAATGATATATTTCTTGTTAGATTAATAGAAATAGTGTTCATTGTGTCATTTCTAAACTATACCGACACCATTGTCAATGGATAATGCACACATTCTATAATGCATTCACTTTATAGAGTAAAATGCATTTGATTTCAGCAACATCATTAATTTCAGCAGTTTGTAGATACCACATTTGCATTATTCACATTATATTACAGACAGACAGATAGTGTATTAAAGTGGTCATGACATGAGGAATACAATTTTCCTTGATCTTTTGACATATAAGAGGTCATTGCAATAAGCATACTGCAAGTTTCAGAACTCAAAACTTCACCTCACTGCAAAGAGATGAAACCAAGCTCCCAAAACGACTCATTATCTACTTCATTCTAGTGATGTCACACCATGGTAGACATTTTCGCATCAAAGCTTAATTTACCTGATCACTCCTTTAATCTGCCCAGTAGAGGTGAGAAGTGACATGGCAAGAAGAGAACAGGTCAGTCAAGAGCAGAGAGATAATCATAAAAGTAGGCGATTACTGTCAAGACTTAAAGGAGAAGCAGCACCAAAACTGAGTGTTTCAGACAGACGATCAGTATGAGGGTGGAAAATGATCATGTTATACAAATATTTTTGGTGCAAATTATTTTTACTTATAGAAGTGTACCTCAAGGAACATATTAAAATAATAAAATAAGGCATGTCATGTCCCCTTTAACCTCTTCAACTCTGAAGCATTTTTGGGCTGCCGCCTGCATTTTTTCACACTCAAATTTAAAAGCTCACCTTTTACACATCCTCTGGACTAACTATTCATATATAATATTGTATATATATATATACAATCTTATGATAAATATGTGTGGCAGCGGGGGTGTGGTCTAGTGCCCGTCCGGAGAGAGGGAAGCGGTAAGGGCACTTACACCTGAGCTAAATTATTTCTAACACCTGTCTCTAATTCCAGTCAGCACGGGGAGTGCGGATAAAAGACCCACGCCACCAGCACTTGAGGGAGAGAGACAGAGGGAGAAAAGGGCTCTTCCGCCCTCGGGTACGCCACCAAATGGTCCTCTGCAAGCTGGACAGCTTCCTCCAGCGACGCCGGGAGTGGCACTGGACCCATTCTGCTGTCCCCTTCGGCAGTCCATGAATCAGCTGCTCCAGTACCACCTGGTCGATCACTCCCCCGACGTCAGGATTCCCTGCCAGCAGCCATTTCCGGCACGCGTCTTGGAGCCGCTGGGAGAAAGCAAACGGGCGGTCGTCTTCCCCCAGCTTCAAGGACTGGAACAGCTGGCGATACTGTTCCGCACTGCACCCACCCGCTGCAGGATAGCCTTTTTCAGGTGCGCGTAGGCCAGGAGATTAGCCGCCGGCAACTGTTGGGCAGCAAGCTGGGCTTCCCCGGACAGTAATGGAAGGAGTCTGGCCGCCCATTGTTCACGCGGCCAGCCCCAGATCTCCGCCGTTCTCTCGAAGAGGTCGATGAAGGCCTCCGGGGGCAAGGAGGCTCCGGATCGCGTACCGGTCCTCTGCTTGAGCCCGCAGGATTTCGAAGAACCGTCGGTCCAGGTCTTGGCACAACTCAATCAGGGACTGTTGGTGTGTCTGATGCATCCCGGCAAGGGACTGGAGGATCTCGGCCAGCTGGGAGGACTCCATGGGGCGCACTTGGAAATCCCGGGTTTCAGCACCAGTGTAACGAGTTCAGGAGCTAAGGAGGACACGAAGGCGAATAGCTCCTCTCAAGGTAAATATTTTATTGGCCCGCTGCAGTGCACACAGCTCCACAATAATTGCAGTATAACACAGCTTCAATTTACAACAATCAATTCGGGACCCAGACTCTCTCTCCCTCAAGTGCTGGTGGCGTGGGTCTTTAATCCGCTCACCCCGTGCTCACTGGAATTAGAGACAGGTGTTAGACATAATTTAGCTCAGGTGTAAGTGCCCTTACCGCTTCCCTCTCTCCGGACGGGCACTTGACCACACCCCCGCTGCCACAATATGATAAATAAAAAATACAAAATTTGTAAGCATGTAATTCTGGTTCTGTTCACTCCATCTCCCTCCAAAAAGTCTTATTTTATTCCACTAGATCGCAAGAATTTTTCCTTTCATCACAAAATGCTGATATGAAATGTAGGTGGCGCTCCAACACATTTTATCCCTCACAGATGTGCTTGTCCATAGACATTCAGTCTAATTTTCAGTTCATGCACCACCCCCATTGTTTCATTGAATATCTCGGCCTCTGAGTGGACTAGAAGCTCAATATACAGTAGGTGCCATTAGAAAGCTGTGATCATTTGCAATGATGTATAACATTTTATCACCAATAGTCAGTGACATACAAGATTAGTTTAGCAATCATATTTTGTTCTGGACATCTAAAATATAACATTGGAATATTCACACAAGCAAGCTCACAGACAAGTAAAAAATTGTTATTAGAGCAACAAAATATGTACAGTCACACAACTCAGTTCACAATGCCAATATTGTCTTGGTGTGTCTATAAACACAAGCCCATAAATATAAACACACACATTATTGGTAGTTATTGTACCTTGGGTGTAACTTGTGATGCTTTCATCTGTGGGGTGGGGCGACTCTCAGGAAGTGGAATGCTGCTGAGCAATGCAAGCACACCACGCACTTTATCATCAGAGATACGCAAAGAGAGCAGCGGGAGTTCCCCGTAAATCTTAAACCTGAATACAAAGACAATACAATTTAAAACAACCAATATTTAAAACATTTTAAACACAAATCATATTATTTGAAAGAAACTCACAGCAGACAGGAATACTATTTCTTACTTGGGCATTCTCGAGTCAGTGACCACCATGGCTCTGCTAAAGGCCATCTTGAGGTCAACAGGCTCCAGAATGTGAAAAGCAGACTGCCTCAGTGGACGAGCCCTTTTCCAGTCACCACCTGATACAGCACAAAGTCTATGTAAAGGTCTATAAGTGCATGTAAACGTCCATTACATGTGTTAATGTGTGTGTTCCAAAATATAGTGAGCTGCCCAACAAGCATAACATTCTTAGGCACCATACGTGATATTGCACGGAAAAGATGGACTGGATTATTCATTAAAATTTTTCCTTTCGTGTTCTGCAGATGAAAGAATGTCAGACAGGTTTTGAACAACATGCGGGTGAGTAAATCATGGGTGAATTATCCCTTTCAACTCTATTGGAATTGACTGTGAGCTTTAGTCAAGTCTGTTGAGGAGATATATTTGTGTTTCATTTGGATAAGGATGCAGCTGACAAGATTTGGGACAGAGCTATTGTGTGTGCCTACACACCTGCTTTGGTGTAGAGGAACTGCAAGCTGCTCAGCTGGACATCAAAGCTGTCGTAAGCTCGAGACATGATGTCCTCTATAGTGCTGCTGCCCGCAGACAGCTGAGGCAGTCCAGCTCTGCTCTGACTGGACATCTACATACAGACACACACACACACACACACACACACACACACACACACACACACACACACACTTTTTAAATTATAAATAATGACATATACCTCAGTATGGCCTCAAATCTCACACACATGGTAGAACTTATGCCCTCAAAAAAATGGTGTGCACTGCAACTGTTACACCTTTACCTGAAAATGACCCAAATCCAGAATGGCAAGGTTGTGTTTGGGGTCGTAAAAGCCGTTTTCTGGTACGATGACATATGAAGCCATTAGATTTATCTTCAAATCAAGAACCTTTTGAGTCTCAATGATGTACATGAGGCCTGCAAACAATTAACAATGCTGTTTTGATACAAGCCACCACCTGATAACCAAAGATGAAAAGCACGCTTTTGATAAATAATAAATTAAACAGAGGAGGATAATCTGCAAATTCAGTTGTGAGAAATTCGCTCTCAGTGTCGCAGGGCCAGACTTTTAACATCTGCATAAAGATTGGCACACTTTGCAGCTTATTCTGTTGAGCAAACATTTATTCATTTCCTTTCTTTTCTCCCTCCTCATTTTAGTTCTCATTTCTGCCCAGTAGGTGGCAAAGTGAAAGTGAAGATTTATGGTAAAAAAGGACTTAAATATTGATCTGTTTCTTACCCAAATTTATATCACTTCTGAAGACATGGATTTCACCAATGGAGTCTTATGGATTACTTTTATGCTGCCTTTATGTGCTTTTGGAGCTACAAAGTTTTGGTCACAATTCACTTGCATTGTATGGACCTACAGAGCTGAGATATTCTTCTAAAAATCTTAATTTGTGCTCAGCGGAAGAAAGTCATACACATCTAGGATAGCATCAGGATGTGTAAATGATTCATTTTTGGATGAATTACTGTATTCCTTTAATTGGGTGAAACCTGGTTAGGAAAAACTAAACTGGATAACCTTTTATTTATAAATGTAAAACTTCACTTATAATTGCCTCAATTTCTACCAGTAAGCACAGGATAAGAATATTCTGAGAAATGCATACTTTCTATAAACACTCATTGCACAGATGCACACCAACCTGTGGAGGTCTTGTCTCTGAAGTGTTCCAGCTTCATGAGGGTGGCATTAGTAAGTTCATCCAGTTGCAGGTCTTTAGGCGGCATGAAGAACGCTGACATACTGTTCACTGTCATCTACAATAAAACACACACTTAAAACACACTTCATAATCTGTCCATGGGATAAGACCCCTCAAAAGAGCCCCTCAAACTTACAGCATCATAGATGATCTCCAGCGGCAGGGAATCTATGTGCAGTCTCTGGTCTATGCGCTTGTCCAGTGGGTTGGTCTCAAACATCAGGTTCAGAAGAGTCTTATCCTTCGTTTCCACCACGTGACGTGGTGACAACAGGATGGGGGGCGTCAGGCCACGCGGGAGACCCGATACTTCAAACGATGACAGCTGAGCAGAGATCCTGACAGATAAACCAATACATAATTTCATGCAATATAATAGCAATAAATACAATTCATTCATGTATTATTATCAAAGAATAATTCACCCAAACGTGATAATTTGTGATTGGTTACAAGAAGTCGTATGGACTACTTTTATGGCATCTTTTGCCCATTTTGGAGCTTGAGATAATGTTTGGGGAGTGGGGTGTATCTTGTATGTAATACTATAGAAGTGGTTATGAACAATAAAGGTTGATAAGAAAATACAGTACTTTATGGCCTGAGCTGCAGGTCTTTGTGCCAACATGGCTTTCAGATCAATGATGGACAGTTTGATGATCCCTGGTTTCTCTCTGCTCTCTTTGATTGACAGAGACAGACTGTGCAGCTGGAAGTTTATCTTCATACTTTCAAACTGCAAACACAAAAAACAGCCAGAAGTCAGGACAGCGTATATGATTTAATTATGAGATTGATAATCCTCATCATAAACATTTTAAGGGTGAAGTGTCAATAGAATAAAGGTAAGAAGTAGGGCTGTCGATTTAACATGTTAATTCAGTGCAATTAATTATATAAAAAATAACGTCTCAAAAAATTAACGCAATTATTCATGTCCTCGGACCACAATAAGGAATATTCCTGAGCAATTACATTTTGAAGTACCACCTGTTTTCTCCAGGGGGCAGTAAGCAAAACTTCAGCTATATAGGCAACATGCAGCATATACAGATAATAAACCAAATCTTCAGTAGACAGCACAACACGAGGACGACCTAAAAATTGTATGTTTATGACACGACGTAACCAAAGAGAGACGTTTCCAAATCGTCCATCTAACGCAGGTGTACATTGATGGATCCTTATACAAGCCCTCATAATAAATCTCGCACTGATTGACAAATTCAATTGTTAAATGGATAGCTGTGAACAGATATTTTATTAATAATATATATAAAACAAATTTTTAAAGCAATATCACACGAGCAAAAGTGCGATATGGCCCTAGATCAGCGCTGGTGTATAAGATCATATACGAGGACTGGCATTGACTTTGACTGCTTACAAATGTATTTATTTATATGTGCTCAATGATCAACTAACACTAACATGTTTTGGCAGGTTAGGATTGACAGCTGTCTCACTGTATCCAATGGCGGCGTATAGTTTGGCTTTCTCTGCAGGAGTCATCAGCTCATCAAAACCTGACAAATATGAAACAGATGGATCAAATATATATCAGAAACACAAATCTACATAGTGGATAAGTCCTTCTATGGAGGACAATATGCAGAATGCATTAAAGTGATAAAATTTGTTTAACAGAGCTGAGAAAGTCTTCTTAGTGGTTCTTGAAAGGATTATGAAATTATGCCAAAATATTTAATAAAACAAAATAGTAGAGGAGTATAAAATGATGAGCACAACTTTATAAAGCATTTGAATTCTGTGGAAATCTGCAAGCGTGGCTTCCGTGGAGGTCTAGTTATAAATAATTAAATAGTGAATGTGAGCATAGCTTGAGCGTAGACAAACCTCCTGTTTTGACGTCTTTGGTTTGTGTACCGCTATCTCCAGACCAGTTCCACATCCAGCCGAACCAGCCCTGTGACTGCTCTTCCTCCACCTTCACCCCAGGACGGCAAATCCGCAGCCCTGCCTTTGAGGCCTACAAAAGCAGTGATAAAATATGCAAAAGCCAAAAGGTGTTATTTGACTAAATTATAAAAACAAACAAACAAAAATCATAGACAGGCTTAATACTTGTGATTCAGATGTCACATAACAGAGGCCTTATTTACATTTATGCATTTAAAAGACTTTATCCAAAGCAACTTGCATTACGTTCAAGCTGTACTGTAAATTTAGCAGTGTATGTTTTTCCAGGGAATCGAACCCATGACCTTGCCTCTACAAATTGCGTTATAGAAACACATATCCAGTGATAAGAGCAATGGGCTACATTTTATTAAAGAAAAGTTGATCCAAAGAGTAATTAAAATGATTTATACAATGATTAAAGTCTTCCAGTGTGTGTGTGTGTTTTCTTCACTATAATTTTGGGGACAATTTTGTACCAGAACTGATCAAAATTGGATAAAACCTCACTTTAGGAACATTTTGTGACATACTTATTTGGAAAGATAATGTATTCATCAATTAAATTATGATTTTTTAATTTTAATAATGCAAATACTTTCTGTAAGGGTCAGGTTTAGTTTATAGTAATTATAGTTAGCTTTCTATAAAAACAATAGAAGTCTAGGGTATGTCCCAATTTAAATAGCTGAGCAAACGTGTATGTAATTTCACCTCCATCTCAGCTTGCTGCCTTGCCATTGTGATGTTGAATATATCCAGAGTTTTTTCAGTTTCCTAATGGATAAACAAAATGAAAGCCAAGTCAGTAACAAGATTATACTCAGATTAGAAAGAAGTAATAACAACATGATGTTCTGACTTAACCCTCAAGTTCTGCTGTTATTTTTGACCGATCTGAATTTTAATTTTTTTATAAAAATCGTATCGTTCATCTTCACTGTTCATGGTCAAATTTGCCCTTGTATTGTTCTTGTAATGTATTGTTCTTACAATGCCACAGTGCAGAACACACACACACAATCCCAGACAAACACACACACACAAACACACAAATACACAAACACACACAAAGACAAAAATAAATGGAAATTAATGGGTGTTAAGACTGACATGGCCACAATACAGAACACACACACACACACACACACACTTACAAAATGGAAACCGTTTACCCTTCCGGATAAAACAGTTCTTGTCATAAACAGTTCTCATGCAACACAAATAAATCAAACAGCTAAACTTTGAGAAATAATAGTATTTTATAATGTCTCAATATATATCAAAACGCATAACTTGTGATAATATCTAGAAATTAAGTTACAGCATTGAGTTACAGAGACCAAGCAACAATAAAGGGAACACTGAGGCCACCTATAGGCTATACTTGTCATTGCTATGAATGGCAGCAGATTACCCTAAAGCATGACACAAAAAAATTATAATAACAATGCAATACGTTAGTTAAGAGTTAAGTGTAAAAACATTTTTATTATATGTACTGGAAAGAAGGCAATACATAAAGACTGCGCCGGTTAATTTTGACCACAAACAGTACAAGTGTTAGCCCAGTATGAACAGAAATTGGTTTAATAGAGGCTGTTCAAATGAACTGTGATCTATTCTAAGTAGAACACGCCTCCTTATTTTATACTATTAAAATTAAGTATATATGACAATATAGTTGTTTAAGCTTAAAAATAATGTCTATCTATAAAATAACAATGTAGTAATACCTATTTTGGATAATCTAGTAAAATAAGATCCTTCCCTTTAATTTGTAATTTTTTTACTTATTTGAACTTGATGGGCACAAACCAAGAGATATTATTTTTCATAATAATTGAATGATAAACTGTGCATCAATGCAAAGGCAGCTTCAAAAGTCTCAACAGTAAATCTAAAAGTGTAAAATGGATAGTTGTTACCCTAAAATCTGATTTAATGAGCCATGTACGAAGCCGATGTAAAACAAATGTGAAAGCACACCAACTGTATATATTAATATGCCAAGTTCCTATGCTTGGCTTCTTTTGTTAATCATGTATTAAATTTTTTTGGATTTTCTGCACTTTTCTCCCCAATTTGGCATGCCCAATTCCCAATGCACTCTAGGTCCTCATGGAGGCGTAGTGACTCACTTCAATCGGGGTGGCGGAGGACGAATCTCAGTTGTCTCCGCATCTGAGACTGTCAATCCACGCATTTTATCATGTGGCTTGTTGAGCACGTTACCGCACGTGTGGATGTTCACACAATTCTCTGCGGCATTCACGCACAACTCATCACGCACCCCACCGAGAGCGACAACCACATTATGTGACACTACCCACCCTAGCAACCGGGCCAACTGGTTGCTTAGGAAGCCTGAATGGAGTCAATCAGCACACCATGGATTCAAACTTGCGACTTCAGATGTAGTAGTCAGCATCTTTACTTGCTGAGCTATCCAGGCCCCCCCAATCATGTATTTTTAAGGTCTAGCACTGAACATACGCAGTGCTCACCAACCTCAAGTTCCTTCAAAAGCCCCTCTCCAGGTTTCTTGGTGGTAATCTTGTTCTTATAGAGCTCTCTGTACTTCTTTACATGTTGCCGATGACGACAGATGTGTTCCCATGACCACATGTGTAAGCTGGGCTTGATATTTACCTCCAAAACGCCCGTGATCACATATCGCCACCTATGATGATCAAATGTACATCAAGAGTTAGTAGAGTGGTTAAGCAATCTCAATAGGAAATGAGCTAATGAGAAAGACTACAAACTCCCAATGTACTTACCATCGATGAGCATTAGTGTGAACTGGCACATAGGGACGATACTTTCTGTATGGAAGGTTACGGGTCATCATGTCCACTGAACCCAAAAGCTCCAGAATGCTGACGTACTAGAAAATACAGAAAAGACATACGGTCATATATTTAAAAGAGATTGTAAAGGCAACATTTTGCCTCTATCAAAAAACCAGCACAGATGAATTGTACACAATAAAAACAAGATAGTGTATTAAGAAAGTAAACAGGGCCATTTTGGTTATGTGTTGAATAATTATCTCAGGATTTAACCACTTCAAAGCTTCATGCTTCCACACCTGTGGTCGGCTAAGTTCAACAGCCACCTCAGGAAGGTTGACCACTAGATCAACTTTCGGCGAAGAGAAATCCACCTCTGAGCGAGGATTCATACGCAGCTTGGCATTTGCTGATATCGGACGAAAGACTAAAGAATCAAAGCACATTAAAGCAAAAGTGGTTCAAATTAAAACTCTTATTTCACTTATTAAATGCTATTAAATACACAACACGTTTTTAAATGTAAGAAAAGAACAACTCACTGAAATTATAATCCTGAGGGATTGAATTCTTGACATCTAAACTGTGTTTCAGGCATCGCTATGAAAAATGAAAACATAAAAAATATAAAGATGGACTTTTTCCTGTTCCTCGCAGACTGATGAATTCTTGATTTTGAGACTCACCAAGGCCTCATCAGGGCTGTGGTTGGAGTAAAGTTCTGAATTCACATTCCAGTATGCAAACAGATTGTCCAGACGTACAAGCTAAACATAATAATAATCAGTATTTGTCAATAACACCTAACTTTGCTACCGTGACATAACTGTAAAAGTGAAATGGAATTTTTTTTTACCTTAAAAAACAACTTGGCTTTCTCGTCCAGAAGACAAGGTTTCCAATTCTGATCGGCTGTCTGGAGATTTAAAATGAAATGTTTGCTATAAACAGACAATTCTGGCTCTAAATCTGATTGGATAATCTACGTTCCAAAGCTAATGTAAAATGTCTCTTTTCGTCATGCCTAACAAGATCACTGTACTGGGATAAAATCACTTTAATGTACAGCTATCTGAGAGAATCTCACAAAGACATGTCTAGAATGCATTTAACCTTAAAATAAGAAGAAAATAAAAAAAGGAAAGAAATTATATTATATTTTGAACAAAGAAAATAAAGGCTATTTTTAGGAGCACAAAGATGTGTATTCATTGTGGCATTATTTCCATTACAATTATTAAACACGTTCCCTCTAAATTCTTATTATCGTAATGAGTTTTTGTAATCCCCATTATTCCCAATTGTGATTCTCATTACTGTAATACAGTACATTTTCAGTGCATTACAGTAAAGAATTACTGTAATACAATAATGATATTATTTAAATGCATATAAAGTATAGGCAGTACAACAAATACTACCTTGACTACCAATTTAAACAACATATCACATAATTTTTTGCCATTACAGTAATGAGATTATTTTTTTTCATTGTGGTAATGAGATGACATTTCTTATTGTCATGAAAATTATGTCACAATCCAAAACATTTTACTGAAAAAAAAAATATCACAAAAAAAAAAAAGAGCACAAAAATGAAAAATATTTTTCCTATTTAACATTATACAGATTATTTTATAAAATCATGTAACCGAGCAAAATTTTGTGTTGAAACGACAAAGCAATCAAAAGTTATACCATAACAAATCTAAGTTATCCTAGTGTTCAAAAATGTCTCCACGTGTCCAAAATCCTCTCCAAACAAATAAACATAAAAACTGTACATAAGTTTGAATTAGACATGCAAACACAACAATGACTAAAGGTATGCGCTATCTCCAAAGCATGCAGGCATGAGTAACGCAATCTCATTCAGTTCCATTCTGTGTCATTTGAGTCATCATTGAGTCTGTGTCATGTACTTGGCGACATCTCCAGGTGGCCATATGTAATTACAATGAATGATCCTCTCTGCCTGTATTTGGATGACTACCACCTCTGGTTGCAGTGATCTGAATCTTTGATTCGACACGATTGGTTTAGTGTTCCAAGATGCTGGACAACTTACTAAATCATATACTCAACGTACTAAAGTTAATGTGTTTTTAGCCAGAGAGCACATTGTGCTTCGTGTGGATTCTCTAAAGATTAATGGATTTGATTACGTTGTTTGTGGTCTTGTTTTAAGGAATAATGGTATGTGATATTTTATGTTATATTAGCAAAAATGTGGCTTATAAGCGACATCTGTAACATGAATGTCAAAGACATATATTGAGCTTTCCAATGACATATGACACATGGCTATTTGATCAGTTTGTTGTTTTTACCGATTACAAAAATATGTACAGTGCCAAATTATTAATAAGTTATCAAAATGGAACACTTCTGATTTGTCTGCAAATTATAGTAGAGCTTCTAAGGTTTAAAACTATACCTATTTTGTTTTTGTCAAGACTGTAGTAATTAATCGTTATTTTTTTCTGTGTGGGCTCGGGCTTGCTGGTTGGCTAATCCAAGCTTAAAGGGTTTAAAAATATATTTTCTTTTGATTTTGGGAAGAAAAATGACCCAGACATGACTTGTGAGACTTACACATATACGTGATTAATTTGAAAAATAAAATTCAAACATTAAATCTTTGAATTACCTGTAGACTGAGGTTCTGTAGGGACACACCGAATGAGAGTGGAGCGTTTGGATTGGTGACCTGAATATACAGATATGAAAATCATTGAGAGAGAAGCAAAAGGGCAAATTAAGAGGACAAATGCTGAGCAAATATGTATAAAAACATAGGCAGACAGACACAAATGAACTCATATACAGATATCAGTATATAAAATGCTTAAGTTCAAGAACCTGTAGGGCAGTTGTTCTTAAGTTAACTTTTAAATATATTTTTTTCAAACAATTTAAATCAAGTAATCTTGCAGCCCCCTTAGAAGTGTGCTGAAGCCCCCTAGTGGGTTCAAGAACCCTGGTTGAGAACAATTACTGTCAAGAATGAAAATCAAAGTACTAACATCATCCTCATAGCGGACATGTATGTTGGAGATTTTCACTTGCAGGTTTTTGATCACCTGTGTGACCAGTTTCTCCACAAATGTATCTTGCTTCTCTGCCTTTGGATTCTCTGAATACAAAAAGACATATGCAAATTCACAAACACAGTCATTCAGTCTCAGAGGAAAAATAAAATGAGCATTTCCCAACCTTTTTCTGCTGCTTTCTGTTTGGTCTCCTCGATTCTTTGCAGCTCTCTCTGTCGAGCTTCCTGTAGCTGTCTATCCTCCTTCTCACCATCATACTTTATACCTGCATTAAATTAAATTCGTGGAGTCTGTTATAACAGAAAACTGTCATCAACATTATAATGTTGTAGAATTGTATACAAGCATGTGATCCTGACTGACAAGTTTCTTTGAGGCGTGCCAGAGTGCCAGTCAAATTAAGAAGTCTTAAAGTCAACATGGAAAGCAGTTCACAACCATTTTTACTTCCAAATCTGACATATTGTCGAGTGAGATAGGATTTTTAATGAGACAAAATTTTAGGGCGGTGATCTAGTAAATATAAAGTATAGCAAAAAAGTAAATGGGGTCAATATTAACTTCATGACAACAGATCATACAAAACCAATATTAATGTTTAATTTAATTTGCTGGTTACACAGCCCATAAGTTACTTCCTAAATAGAGGTAGTTATATATTTATATATATACTTGATATAGTTTTTCCAATTAATCGGTGCGATGGACCCTTTTCACACTTCTGTGTTCACGAAGCGGAAGTCGTCATAGTTGGGTAAACTATGGCGTCAATCGTGAAGAACATTAATAACTAGCGCCACTACATTGTTCCTTTTTGCACAAATTCAAAGAAAACGTTTGGATCTGTTTTTTCATGAATTTCAAAAAGATGCTGAACTTAATTAAACGCGAAGGAGATAACTTTGTTATTAAACGAGGAAGCACTTTTGTCAGTGGACAGTATTTTCAAGATGAGGATTTACAGAAGTCGCTCACAGATGGAATTGTAAAACACTTTGAAATCTGAGCTGTTCGGTCACAGTTTCAATGGAATGATTAAACATCAAAACCGACATGACAGTGTGTGTGTTTGACAGGGTTAGAAGTCCATAAAAGGGTCCATGTTTGCTTTTTAAAACAATCGGTTATCAGCAAAAATCGAGGACATGCAAAGAAAAATGCAAATATAATCAATAAATCGACTTTAAATCTATCGGCCGATTAAACAGTTATAAGCTTTTACCACCACCTTAGTTATAGATATCTGCAAAATCCACTATCGGTCAAATGCTTCCAAAATGGTGCTGACTGAGCACAACTAGGGATGCACTGATTGACTGACCATCAATCTAAATCGGCCAATCTTCATCAACATAGTGCCTAGATTCAAGGCCGCTATTTTTTACATTGTGGCACACACAAAATGACACATACACTGCTACTCTAATGAATGAGCACTTGCTCAGCCCTCGAAGCATGACGTTGCGGCCACTGGAGGGTGAGTTGATAGCAATCCTAAGCATTAGCAAATTTACACTTCAAGAAATGCTGTAATTCAGATGAATATGCCGACATGTTGTGTATGAATTACATCAGGGGGTTACATCACCACCATATGTGGCCCACAAAGGACTCCAATGTGGCATGCGTGATGCTTTGAGGGGGGAAAAATACTTAAAAACAGTCACGTTAATTTAGTGATAACTTGCATCATTGGTGGATTTTCTTTTAAATGTGCTCGACATCAAGCGCTCGCCGATTCACGCCTATCCGTGAATGCCCCTCATGTCTTCACAACTGTGCCAATACAACCCATCCCACTGTGAAGTTTGTGCAAGACTCTCACGGCAATAATGACAACATATGGACCCGTATAAGGATAAATATTAGAGGTAATAACTTTTCTATTATTTCCAGAATTATTGTTTTTACTAAACAGGTTTGTAATTGAAAGTACAAACATATTATTTGCGCTAATGTTCGATTTTAGATGATTTGCTAAAGCTATACAGCCCAGAGCAGTATTGTTTGCTTGATTCTCTACTACTTACTGATGTAACCTCCAGTTAATGAAATTAATAAATGTTCTCCCCTTTTATATTACCCCAAAAGTAATTTTTTCTGCGCTCAAAGCCAATGATTGAATCTTATGAGCTGGAATTTTCAATAAATTTCACCAAAGATTCGCCAACTCACACGTTATTGGTTTGAATCCATCATGTTAAAACACATGTATTAACAGTTTGGCCCTCATTCAGTGACGCTTGGTCCAATCTGTCCCTCGACCTAAAATGAGTTTGGCATCCATGAATTGCATGTATGAACATTAAGGCACCCATTTTGAAGAGCTATTACTGTTATTTTGAGTTTATTTAAGTGGTTGATTGAAGCTCAGAAGATGCTGTGTAAAGAAAATAGTTCTGCTAGTATTGTTTTGCAGGTGCATCAGCTCTTACTAGCAGTAGGTACGATGAGCAGATAGACTTCATCCAGTGTGGCCTCTACAGACTGGGCATATAAATTCTTCCAAGGGATTTTCAATTCCAAGCAACCTGAAAAAAGACAGAAACACACACACACAACCAAATTAGTTCAAACAATAGGGTGAATTCAGGCTAATTGGGCCACTTTTTGACATTTATACTGTATATGCATTCAAAAGTGGCCCAATTTACCTGAATTCACACTACATTAAACTATATTAGTGTAGTTAGTACAAAGCCACACATGTCGCTTAAAGTCCTGGACCTCGAAAGAGGTGTTTTCAGTAACTGATAAATATCTAAAAGTTGCCAGCTAAAATGTACACAGCCATTCAAAAGTTTGGGGCCACTTGACTGAAATGTTTCTCATGATCTTATAATAAATCCAAAATATAATTAAATGTTTTCAATTAGTTTTGTAGCCAAAAATATAATTGTGCCACCATATTAATTTATTTAATTAGAAATCAAAAGGTTTTTGAAATTGATGACTTGGACCAAATAAAGAAAAGCAGCCAATAAGAGCCCAACATAGATGGGGACTCCTTCAATACTGTTTAAAAAGAATCCCAGGGTGATTCCTCAAGAAGTTGGTTGAGAAAATGTCAAGAGTACATGTCTGCAAATTCTAGGCAAAGTGTGGCTACTTTGAACATGGTAAAATATAACACAGTTTTGATTTATTTTGGATTTTTATAGTCACACCATAATTCCCATAGTTCCATTTCTGTTCTTCCATAGTTTTGATGACTTTACTATTATTCAAAAATGTGAATAAGAAGAATAATAATCATAAAGAATGAGTAAGTGACCCTAAACTTTTGACCTATAATGTATACTGAAAATAGTCAACACGGAAGAAGCAGCACAACACTACATGTTGCACTTAAAGCTAAAGTGTGTCATTTTAAAAATGTATCCCCAACACAACCTCTATCTGCCATTGCTCAAGAAAAAAAAAGAAAGAAAACCAATTGTCCCAGCCTACACTCATGCCTTTGATCATGCTTTGGAAAATCAACCAAAACATTGTTTACTTATTGTTGTTTCTGCATATTAAGCTGAGATATGAAGGAAAAAAAATGAAACACTTCAGCTTTAAACACCTGTACATAATTTGTTTTTAGCTTACCTATGTGTCCTGCCCTGACTTTGAAAGGAATGTCCAGCTGACTCTGATTTGAAAATAAAAGTCAAATTAGGCAACTTAACAAACACAACTTCAAAAAGCTTTAAAAAAAATGAATCTTACGGTCAAATAAAACAGCATTCACAACCAATTATACTTCCATTAAGTGAAAGAGCCTTTCAACAAGAACAAAAATGTAGGAAAAGAACTGAATGCATTGTAACAATTGGGCTTCTCCATACAAAGGTAAACCAATGCCTAAATATCTATATGACATAATAATTTTAGTGGCAGAACAAGCCTTTACATTTTGATGAAACATAACGAAAAATAAACATTTCTTTGGAATAATGCGCTCCGTTAAATCGTGCACAATTAGACCAGAAAAGAGGATTAAAGGAACAGTGCATCAAAAATTATTCTCATCACTGAGACTCTTATAATGTCTCAAACTTGTAGGACTTTCTTCTGCAGAACACAAACAAAGATACTTTAATGGAGACATGATGTCTGTTTGTTAATGCTGACCAAATTTTCAAGCTCCAAAAAGCACACGATGACCACATAAAATTAATCCATACGATTCCAATAGTTTAATCAATGTATTTTGAAGTGATCAAATCGATTTTGGGTGAGAACAGAATATAACACTTTTTCACTTTAAATGTTGTCATTGCAGGCTCTAGGTTGATCATGACTTCAAGCTCGACTACACTTCTAGTGCTTGATGCATACTCAGAGTGCTAGATGGCGCTAGGAAGTGTAATCAAGCTTGAAATAATGATTGTGAAGGAGATTGCTGATGTCAAGATTTATAGTGAAAAATTCGACATATTTTGAAGATTTGGATTGCTTCTGAATATATAGGTTTAAACATTGGAGTTTTATGGATTACTTTTATGCTGCCTTTAGGACCTTTAAAATTTTGGTCATCATTCACTTGCATTGTATGGACCTACAGAGCTAAATTATTCTTCTAAAAATCTTAATTTGTGTTCAGCAGAAGAAATACATTTATACACATCTCAAAATTACAAAATTGTATTTTTGGGTGACTGTCCCTTTAAGGCCAAGAATGTGCATTAAGAAAGTAAATAAGAGTAAATGTTGATTTCAGGTTGACTTTAAAGCTCCTTTAATAGATATCACATATAAAAGCATGACACTAAACATAATATTTGAAACATATAGTATAGTCACATACCAAGGCATTTTCTTTTATTTCAAGGTTTCTCAATATTGCATCACCTGCAAAAATATTAACACAACAAATATTTTTGTTAGGCCTTTCTGAAAAATTATGTGCAAAAATGTACATGCTATAAAGCTTTATCAGTGAGATAATGACTGAGACATGTAGTATATCAGTGTTGTAATGGGCTAGTTCACCCAAAAATGAGCATTGCCTCATCCTTTACTCACTCTCATGACAAACCAGATGTGTGACTTTCTTTCTTCTGCAGAACACAAATGTAGGTTTTAAGAAGAATATCTCATCTCTGTAGGTCCATACAATGCAAGTGGATGGTGGTCATAACTTTCAAGCTCCAAAAAGCACATAAAAACAGTATAAAAGTAATCCATACGACTCCAGTGGTTTAATCTATATCTTCACAAGTGACATGATAGGTGTGGGTGAGAAACGGATCAATATTTAAGTTTGTCTTTACTATAAATCTCCACTGTCACTTTCTTGTTCTGTTGTTTTACAACTACTGGGCAGGGAGGAGAATTTATAGTAAAAAAAAAAAAGAAAAGGGGGGGGTTTTTGGAGCTTTAAAGTTCTGGTCACCATTCACTTGCATTGTAAAGACCAACAGAGCTGAAATATTCTTCATTTGTGTTCAGCAGAAGAGAGAAAGTCATACACATCTGAGATGGCATGAAGGCGAATAAATGATGAGAATTTTCATTTTTGGGTGAACCATCCCAATAGTTCTCCCAGCTTGCAACTGGACAGTATGCAAAATATGACTATATTAACTTAATATGTAGCCAACAATATATACAATTACAAACAAACACTGATGATGCCATGGACCTTTTTTTTTTAAGTGGTGCCATCTTTCATTTTTGACTGGAATGAAAAGCTGTGTGGGAAATGCTTGTGGACTTTTCAATGGGTTGTACTGTTATTCAGGGCTGGGAAGAGAAATCGGCCTGGAATTTAACATAGCAAAATCGCCGTCCTTTTCTGCATATCGTGGCACCATTTTGTGGTACATTCTGCATAAATTGGCGGCTCATTTGAGCTTATCGCGGCCCATTCGGCCCATTTCGTGGCTGACCCACTCGGTTTTCCCAATGGCCAGTCCACCACTGATCAACCCCAAAGGGCGTCAGCCCACTGGGAAAATGCCGGTATGCCAGATTACCAGTCCAGCCCTGCTGTTGTTTAAAGTGTTTTGGATCATTCTGCTTACAAATCATTGGGGTATAAAACACCTCTCCAAAAACATTCAGTAGACAAAACACTACATACAGTGAACTCCATTGAAGACACCGGAAGTCTTTCCCTCACAACTTTCCATTCCCACCAAAACTCAAATATGGTGCTGCTACTGTGAATAAGGTTTATGGCTCAGAAAGCTTATCATAAGATAATACCAAGGGACTGAATGATTACCACATTTGTTTATATATGTATTAGCATGGTGCTCCAAGGTACTTCCCAACAAAATCGTTACATGTACAAAAACAATGTTATTACTATGGTACATGTCCAAAACAAAAGTAAAAAAAAAAAAAATTTATACCATATTGTACTTTTTTTGTTAGTTCGACCACTCCTGTCATCAGCAGGCTTTTGACTAAACTATCGTTGGCATGCATGTAAACATTTGCTGTATTTATGATCCCAGGATTAAACTAAAACAGAATGAAATTGAAGGTGTGCATCAAGGTCTACCACAACGTGTTCAGTTTTCATTTTGTTTACTCGGGTTATTTAACATACCAAGTAAGAGTAACAAAGAACAATACAGTTTTCATGTCTTTAAATAATTCCTACTTCAATTAGATACGATTTTGTATTTAGAGCTGGGTTATTTAGTTGGCCATCATCACGGTTACTGTTAACGCATGCTCAAACCCTGTGCTTAATGTCAGAGCAATGTAAGCTTTTCATGCAAGTTCAGTATGGTCGAAATACCCGCTCGAGTTTACACAAACACATTTGTGAGCCTTAAATGTCCTCTGTGTCAGGAACTACAAGAAACTGAAGCATTTGGTTTTGACACCTGGCACATTTACCTCCCCATATGCCGAGACGGAGCTGCGAGCTGTCGAGGTTCACCACGTAATCACCCAGAAACCTGTTTAAGACATCGACCACCACAGACTCGAACACCATATTTATGTCCTATTCATGCAGCAGTCACCATGCTTTCCTTCGTCTGCGATTCGTGGATAACCCGAGCGTGTAGTTGTATTTACTGACTGTCCCGTTTCCTGAAATAAAAAGCACTGGAGTATATGGGAGGGTCTTCACTGCTCTCCCGGTGCGACACTACCCTCTTCTGGTAAGTCAGTCCAGTCGGCCATCATTTTGGGTCGTGTCAAAGTCACTCTATCAAGTCAGTCCACTTTCGGCCATTTTTGGAACGCTCTCGGGGGGCTGTTTCAATTCATGCCAGTGCCGCTCCTATCTACTTGAATGGAGAAAGACCGACATCTCAAAAATCGGTTTGGTCAACATTACGATCAAAGAACAAATTTCAAATTAGCAACAAAATCTGACAATACTTGTATCATAAATTGTGACTCTTTAACTCATATTATGTAAAAGAAACGCAATTTTCCCAGCTTGTATAGTTAATGCGCATGCGCGTTATACTGTTGATTGACAGGTGATATCTGTTTCTAAAAGGTGATTGGCTCTTTTAACTGTAAGGTGGGACTTCCTTTCTACATCCGTTGACCATTTTGCGCTAAGAGCTCCTTGGTTTGACGTTCCAGTTTCTCCGATTCGGTTTATTAGATGTAGTGGCCCGTCTCTGCTAAATAATCTCTGGTCGTGTCTAGAAGGGACCCCTCTCTCGTCGATCTCGCGAGATTCCTACACGGCGTTAATTTGAAGTCGTACAGCAACGAGGAGCGCTCGTAAAATATTATTTTAAATCCTATGTTTATATGAACAGTCAGGTTTGATCCTCAATCTAAAATAAGTATTTCATATAATACATTTGATAACTTTAGCTCTACGTCTGCTACTTTCGGTCATGAGATATTAAAATATCCACTTTGATGGGCATTTTTGATAATGCCTGTTAGGTTATCATCCCATTTCAGAGATGTAGAGATAGTAATTCCTAAGAACTTGAAGCTTTGTACATTTTCAGTATCCTGGCCATTGATGGTTAATGGCAGAACAGCATTTTGTTGCCGCAAGAAATCAAATAAAATTTCCTTTGTTTTTAAGACATTGAGCTTGAGATTATGGTTACAACACCATTAAATCAGTGTAGACACTTCCCTCCTGTAGTCTGATTCATTATTATCTGTTATAAGGACGATCAATGTTGTGTCATCTACAAACTTAAAAATGTTAACAGAATCACTGTGTGAGATACTGTCCTTAGTGTACATAGAGTATTGTAAAGGTGACAGTACACAGCCTTGGGGAGCACATGCAATGTTTATCAGTTTATTTATTTTAATATTTTTAAATATGGGGGGAAAGGGTAAAATATAGTTATATAGGGCCTTATGAGCTTGACAATTACACCATGTCACACCAATTAAAGACATTCAATTAGTAGTCTGATATCCCCCAGCCCACTCGCTGTCAGGAGCTGGCCCTGGTTGTATTAAGGAAAAATATTAACAGTGGAGACAGGAAACAGGATGGAGAACATTTGTTTTAAAGTAGGATTAGAACCCAGATCATCTACAAAGGAAAAAAAGCACATCCACAGTGTCTTAACAGAGCAGACTGTCTTTAATTTATTTGTTTCCACCAGACTATTTCAATGCAACCTGTCACACTGTGAGTCAGGTAGGCCTATTTACACCTAGTGCAAATAGTAACTACGTGATGATAATAATAATAATAATAATAATAATAATAATGTTATATTACTTAATACGCTGATATGCGAGCCTAAAAAGCGCAGGCGAAAGCCTCATAACAGAATGCGCATGCGCGAGAACTTACCGGGAGAGGGATCCCTTCTAGACACGATCGTAATCTTGGGAACGATGCCGTAAACTGACACTTACCTGTCGCAAACTTTTTCGTGGCTCCTTTTATAAAACAATAACTGTATCGTTTTAATCTTCATACATAGTTCACTCCAAACTGATATATTTTTTTTATTGTAAAACATGTTGAATATTAATGGTAAGGTGGTGCATTCCTGCACTGTTTATCCACAAAAGCAGTTTATTCAGTTTATTCGCATCTCATCCCAATTAAAAAAAATAACTCTCTGGTCTCCTCGCCAGTATATTGCTGCATTTAGTGTTTCGTTTTGCTGGCCTTGTAGGCTCCTTTGGTAGAATGATTGTGGCTATTTTCTTTGAATACAAAAGGGAGAAAGTACATTCTAGACAGAAACTGCAGCTCCTATTTATTAGAATGGGGAAAGACAGATATCTGCAAAACGGTTGGTCAAAGAACATATTCTAAAACAGCAGTAAAATCGGACAACAATGGTATCGTAATTTGTGCTGCTTTACCTCAGGCCACGCTAAATAAAAATGCAATTTTTCAGGATGGTCCCGCTAATGCGCAGACAGGTGTTGTCTGTATCTAAAAGTTGATTGGCTCCTTTACATGTAAGGCGGGGCTTCCTTTTCTACGTTCGTTGATTGTTAGGCGTTCAAATCTCTCCCATTCATTTTAACAGAAGTGCTGCGTTTCGGGATAACTAAAGTGGTGTAGGATACGTGATACGCAGGTACGCCGTATGATTTAAACTATGGATTTCCGTGTACCCACTTAAAAAAGCGTGAGGATACGTAAGGACATCTTTTTGTGACAGAACTTTCACACTTCCATTAATAAATTCACCCGTCTGTGTTGCGAAGCACTGACTTTTGGACCATTAATCTATATCTAGCCTATATTTTGGACCGTGGCCTGTGAACTGGATCTGACGTCACCTACCAAACAACAACAACACAGTTGCTTGGCGGTCATTTTCGGCGCAAGTTTTAAATTAACTAATTTAGAGATATGAAACGAAAGCAAACTCAAACTACACTCTTTCAGTGTTTTCGTAAACCTGCCCCTGATTGCAGCTGCAGCAGATGACACGAACTATAAAGTAGAAAATGAAGTGCGTTAAAGTTAGTTTTACATTTGACATTCGCAACTCTCCGTGCCTATAACATTTTCCAGCCAAACCAACTTGGAAATGCATTAATAGGTTTTCTTTGCCTAGCTGAATTTAAAAATGTTTTTTTTTTTTTTCATATAAAATGTATTGAGCCCTATAAATCAATTGAACAATGTAACCATTTGATATTCACAACAAATATGAAATGTTCTTAAAATATCTCTTTCATTTTTCTCCTTTTGCCTGCTTTTCATGCATTTTTTAACCATGGTGTGAAGATTGTAAACTGTTTATGAATTACTTTTGAGTACATTTTGGCCCTGCTCATCAGATGTTATTGCTAATATAGATACAAAACTTGATTGATGATGCTAATTAGTCAATAGTTTTGTTTACTTCCAGGTTGTGCTGTTTGCAGTGCAACAAAATCAACTGACATCCTCACAGAAAAAAACTCCTCAGCTTTCCATTGTTGTTAATAATAGTTGCAACTTGCACTCTTAAATGCGCATTGTGCAAAAATGCTGTCTTTCAGAATGCTCTCAATTACATGTAGATGTATACTGTACGCAGTAGTGAGTGTGTTGGTCCTTAGGGACGGTGAGAATGAGGCTGGGAGGGAAAAAATCACAGTATACTCACTACAAAACAATAGATTACACCACTGGATAACTAGTCTCTGGTCTGAAACCAATAATGAAGACGGTTCTCTTTGGCATTGTTCTAAGTGAATACACATTTTAATTGCAAATTAGATTATCAGCATAACCATTTAAAGTGGTGCTGTGTGCCGTGCTGTGGGGTAGTAAAGTGTTGATTGGACAGTAAACGGTAGGTGGCGGTATGTGCCGAAAGCGCTTCAATCTCCCGTAAGACAAAGAAGAAGAAAACCCGTTGTTTCACAGCAAATGCACGTTTTGTGTGGGGTAGTAACGCACTACGTTTAGATTACGTAATGAAATTACAAAAGTCAAGTACATGTAGTTAGAGTAGGATACGTTTAATTTGACTATTTACACGATTACATATTAAGAAGGTAACGTAATTTACTGATTGTGCCCCTAAATTGAAAAGAGATGTCAGTGGCAGAGCCTGGTCTGAAGATGGAGGGGATTCGTATATCATTGGACAAGTGGATTTACAAACAGCATTTCACTTTCAGGGAGGAAAGGGGGAGAAACATAACTGTTCAATGCAATCTCTGCCTTCCAAAAATTAGGATGTTGTCCTCTGCGAGAAACTCCACATCTAATCTAAAGAAGCACTTAGAGGTATGTTTTCTAAAGATGGTTGGGAATCGAAATCATTTTCATTAAAAACTATCTAACTGGAACGAAACCGATTATTTTTTATGACGTCCGTTTGCTTTAATGGCTCACGAACCTATGGAATAAACACCGTACCCTACAGCGCGAGCTGCTCGACCTGTGTCCGATTCTCGAACAAATGATTCTTCAGAGTCGGTTATATTGAATCAATAGCGCGACCAGTGTCCGATCCTGAACGGATGATTCTTATGAGCAAGTGTTCTTATTAGTAAATAAAACACTGTAGAGTCATGCCCAATGAATGAACAAAGAATTATTACAGTGTGTACTAAATGACTATTGCCACACTTATTGTAACCTTTTATTTTTCATATTTTAAGCATAAACCTTTAAATATATATATATATATATATATATATTCCTTGTATTTTTTACAAGGAATAAAAGACAAAATGCTCCATCAGTTTTTTTTTTTGTTTTTTTTTTTTGCAGTGAACAGCTCTGTTGAGTTCTGAAATGATCTCATCATTTGACAATTCATTTAAGGTAGTAGATGCAAAGAGACCCGTATTTCATTTCGTATATCAGATCTACATAGATCGCTTTCTATCAGAAGCGATATGAATGGTGTATGTGAGAAACAGATAAATATTAAAGTGTCCAAATGGCCAAAATGTTTAAGATTTGAAAGATCACATTTTTTGTAATTAGAATACCCTATAATTGGTGTTTGTACCAGTTTGAGTTTTACTAGCCTGTAAAAAAAAGGAAATGGTCCGAAAAGACTTAAATTCTCTTTAAAGGGATTGTTCAACCAAAAATGAATTTCTTCTGCTGAACACAAATGAAGATTTTTAGAAGAATATTTCAGCACTGTAGGTCCATACAATGCAAGTGAAAAGTGGCCAGAACTTTGAAGCTCCAAAAAGCACATAAAGGCAGCAGAAAGTAATCCATACAACTCCAATTGTTAAATCCATGTCTTTAGAAGCAATATGAAAAGTGTGTGTAAGAAACAGATCAATATTAAAGTCAATTTTTTCTATATATATTCTCCTCCCTGCCCAGTAGGTGGCGATATGCACGAAGAATGCGAATTTTGATAGTGGAGATTTACAGTTAAAAATGACCTAAATATTGATATGTGTCTCACCCACTCCATATTGCTTCTGAAGACATAAATTAAACCATTGGAGTCACGAGGATTACTTTTATGCTGCCTTTTATGTGCTTTTTGGACCTTCAAAATTTTGGTAACCATTCACTTGCATTGTAAAGCCCAACAGAGCTGAAATATTCTTCTAAAAATCTTCATTTGTGTTCAGCAGAAGAAAGAAAGTCATACACATCTGGAATGGCATGATGGTGAGTAAATGATGAGAGAATTTTCATTTGTGGGTGAACTATACCTTTAATTTTAACATAATGAGTTAACATCATGAAAAAAAAGCACTTTAGTGTGACTTGACCCCTCTAAGTGCCTTTGTTTCACTCAGCGACTGATAAAATAGCACATTTGAGCACAGATAACACATCATTCTGATTGTTTTGATTGAAGTTTTCTTTATATCTTGAATCTTATTTGCCTTCCAGAGAAAGCATGCTTCACTGTGTGTGAAGACCGAGAGCAGGGATGGAGAAAGTGATTCTGAATATCAAACTGGAAGACCACCTGCCACGAAACATTCAAAGCTGGATCACACCATTTATGACACATCACAATCAAGATTAAATGCCCTGGTTTTTAATTTTATTGTGGAGGATGTGCAACCCATTTCGATTCTAGAGCAACCTGGCTTCAGGATGTTGATCGAAGTGTTAAGCCGAGGCAAAAAGGTCATGAGTCGCAAGGCTTTTGTTTCAAGGCTTCAAGCTGCATACTATAAAATGAATGAGGAGCTAAAAGTAAAACTCGAAAAAGTGCAGTCAGTATGTACAACCGCTGATATATGGACAGTGAACAGCAGAAGCTACTTTGGAATGACCTGTCACTGGCTTGAGAACAATCTCGAAAGGAGGTCTGTCGCTCTCGCCTGCACACGAATCCAAGGAAGACACACTTGTGAAACAGTTATAGCTAAAATCCAAGAAATTCATGCTTTCTACAACATTGAGAGCAAAGTTCGAGCTACTGTCACCGATAACGAAAGTCATTTTGTGAAAGCCTCCAAAGACTTCTCATCTGAGGATGACCGTGAAGTGGAAGAAGGTCACTTTGAGGATTTGGGCAGCATTCTTTGTGAGGAAGAAAATGGTGGAGGCTTCTTTCTAAGCTATTTCTTACCACCCCACCTAAGGTGTGCTGAGAAAACATTGAACTTGATTGCCTCAAAGGATCTAGCGGATGCCATCTCAAAGGGATGGTCTCATAAAATTCACAATAGTTCAACTGCAAAATGTACAACAATATGGCACAAGGCCTGTTGCTCGACTGAAGTTGCAGACATGGTGGAATCCATCACGAATATGAAATTCAATGTTCCTCGCATGAATCAGTGGAGCTCAGAATATTTTGCCATTCAGAAAATAATGTCACTTACTGATTCGCAACTCACAGAATTGCTCGACTTCTTAGATGTCCCACATTTTACGCCCGATGAAGTGGCTTATCTCAAAGAATACACAGATGTTTTCAAATCAGTGGGTGTTGCGCTTGAACTTTTACACGGAGAACAAAACTGCTTCCTTGGCATTGTGCTACCAACATTGTTAACCCTTAAAAGGAAGCTCCAGGAGAAGAAGCCAAACACACGCTTTTTCTCGGAGGTCATCGACAGCACCATTAAAGCTATCGATACTCACTTCAAGCAGGTATTTGACAGTCCTGATGCCAAATTAGCCACTACCACCATGCCACAGTTTCGATTGTGGTGGTTACCAGAAGGTGAAAGACAATCTGTACGAACACAATTAGTTACTGAGGTTTCTCAGGTACAAATAGGGAATGAGGAATTCGACACTAGTGGACAAACTCTTCATGATGATGAATTCTTCTCATATGGACCTGGATGTTCTGGAAACAGAGATGGGAAAATGGGAGCAACCGAAGAGGTGCGGATGTACCTGGAGGGCGCAAACAAAGATCTGAAATGCCTCAATGAATTTCCTCGTGTGAAAAAAGTATTCATCAAGTTCAATACAACTCTGCCCTCGAGTACCCCAGTAGAACGGCTGTTCAGCCATTGGTGCTCCTCAAAAAGTAACAATCTTACAGATGAAGATTTTGAGCATGTACTCCTTTTAAATTACAACAGCAAAACATGCCCCTCTGCATTTCTGTAGTGTATGGACCAGGGTTTCTGTTTTCAAAAAGCTAATACGGTTTTTTGACTTAAAGCTGAAGTGTGTTATTTCAGTGTTACCCCCCCCCCCCCCCCCCATTGATCAAATAGTCGCACCTGGCCTTTGTTGAGTCAGTGTTGTTTCTCTTGACAACAAACGGGCCTCTCAAAACAAACAGAAATTTTTATAGCACCACAGAGACACAGTGTTTACAGTTTTCCATAAAATTGCCCTTTGAATGGCTTACTTGTAGTTGTCTCTGCATATTAAGCTGGGATGGGAGAAAGTATTTTAGCACACTTCAGCTTTAAAATGGCCCAATGTTGGCAATTCGAAAACACAATTTCCATTGAAAATATTAACAAAGCGCAAACAAGCCCAATTTTTGTTTTAAAGAGAAAGGACTTGATAGATATTCACAATTGTACAGCGCATCTCAAAACAGTGCTTCATGGCTATGGATGTTTAATTTTTTTCAGACAGTTTGCAAAGTCCTAATCCACAACTAAATAAATTGGATGCAGAGTGGGCAGCACTGGCAAGTAGCATTGTCATTCTGTAGCATGTATAGAGAGATCCAGGGTGCTTCTGTGCCATGAAGTTGTTGCACTTAGAAATAAATTAGTCTATGTGATAAATTATTTGAAATAAGTTAATGATTTAGTATTTTTTTTATAGTTCTTTCTAAATGAAAAGATATGTCAAATTGCTGTCTTTTTGGTAGCCTTGCCCTCATATTTTGTGTTGATTTATTTAAAGATGCTATTAGATGCTTATTCCATGACTGACTTTTTTGTGTGTGTATATATATATATATATATACACTCACCTAAAGGATTAGTAGGAACACCATAGTAATACTGTGTTTGACCCCCTTTTGCCTTCAGAACTGCCTTAATTCTACGTGGCATTGATTCAACAAGGTGCTGAAAGCATTCTTTAGAAATGTTGGCCCATATTGATAGGATAGCATCTTGCAGTTGATGGAGATTTGTGGGATGCGCATCCAGGGCACGAAGCTCCCGTTCCACCACATCCCAAAGATGCTCTATTGGGTTGAGATCTGGTCTCTGTGGGGGCCATTTTAGTACAGTGAACTCATTGTCATGTTCAAGAAACCAATTTGAAATGATTCGAGCTTTGTGACATGGTGCATTATCCTGCTGGAAGTAGCCATCAGAGGATGGGTACATGGTGGCCATAAAGGGATGGACATGGTCAGAAACAATGCTCAGGTAGGCCGTGGCATTTAAACGATGCCCAATTGGCACTAGGGGGCCTAAAGTGTGCCAAGAAAACATCCCCCACACCATTACACCACCACCACCAGCCTGCACAGTGGTAACAAGGCATGATGGATCCATGTTCTCATTCTGTTTACGCCAAATTCTGACTCTACCATCTGAATGTCTCAACAGACCTCGAGACTCATCAGACCAGGCAACATTTTCCCAGTCTTCAACTGTCCAATTTTGGTGAGCTCTTGCAAATTGTAGCCTCTTTTTCCTATTTGTAGTGGAGATGAGTGGTACCCGGTGGGGTCTTCTGCTGTTGTAGCCCATCCGCCTCAAGGTTGTGCGTGTTGTGGCTTCACAAATGCTTTGCTGCATACCTCGGTTGTAACGAGTGGTTATTTCAGTCAAAGTTGCTCTTCTATCAGCTTGAATCAGTCGGCCCATTCTCCTCTGACCTCTAGCATCAACAAGGCATTTTCACCCACAGGACTGCCGCATACTGGATGTTTTTCCCTTTTCACACCATTCTTTGTAAACCCTAGAAATGGTTGTGCGTGAAAATCCCAGTAACTGAGCAGATTGTGAAATACTCAGACCGGCCCGTCTGGCACCAACAACCATGCCACGCTCAAAATTGCTTAAATCACCTTTCTTTCCCATTCTGACATTCAGTTTGGAGTTCAGGAGATTGTCTTGACCAGGACCACACCCCTAAATGCATTGAAGCAACTGCCATGTGATTGGTTGATTAGATAATTGCATTAATGAGAAATTGAACAGGTGTTCCTAATAATCCTTTAGGTGAGTGTATATATATATATATATATATATATATATATATATATATATATATATATATATATATATATATATATATATATATATATATCAATATAGATACTGTTGTTGTTACTTTTTACACAGTGTTATCACACACTATTTGTCATTTATCAGTATGTATACCTTTTTGTTGTCAAATTGAAAAGCAAGTGACTACAAGTGACTTTGGCTTATGTATATATGTTAAAAGTAATGTATAGTAATAATAATATCAACAACATCGACAACAACAATAATATTAATAATAATATTGTTAATAATAAATGCATGAATATTTAAATCTGGTGAATTTTGTGGGTAGTTTAAGACTAGATTTAGATTTTTAAAATGTACTGTAAAGGAATACGAATGTTTTTTTATGCCTTATAAAGGACACTATTGTTTTGTTTTGGAAATTATTAATATGACAGAAGTATTTCAATTTAATTGAGGTATTTTTGGTGAGTTCATAATGTAATACATTTCTCATAATGTAAAAAAACGTTATTACATTATGAGCTCAAGATTTTAAGTTTTGAGAAAATTATTACATTATGAATATTTATTACATCAATAATGTAATACTTATTACATTATGTGCAGTTATTACATTATGTGCAGTTATTACATTATGAGTTGCTTCACATTCCAAAACAAGAATGCTAGAAAATTCTATGATTTGACCTTGTTAAAGGAATATTCCTGGTTCAAGTTAAGCTCAATCGATCACAATTGTGGCTAAATGATTGGTTACCACAAAACATTATTTCAAATCGTCCCTCTTTTTAAAAAAATTAAGTTACAGTGAAGCACTTACAATGGAAATGAATGGGGCCAATTTTTGGAGGGTTTAAAGGCAGAAATGTGAAGCTTATATTTTTATAAAACACTTGTATTTATTCTTTTGTTAAAATGTGTATTATTTGAACTGTAAAGTTGTTTAAATCCTACATTTGAATCATTTTGGGGTTTTAGGCTTTGTTGAGATTGCATCATTATGAACAAGTTGTAAAATTGGCTATAACTTTACACAGAAAATGTTTACAAGTTATTTTATCACACTAAAATCATGTTTAAACTCAATGTTTTGTGGCTATACTTTTGAATCTGTGAGTATCTGAACGTTTATGGATAGGCCCCATTCACTTCCATTATAAGCGCCTCACCGTAACCCAGATTTGTGATTTTTTTTTTTTTTTTTCCTAAGAAAAGGAGGACTAGTCTAAATTAAATGTTGCTAATCAATATTATGCCAGAAATGCTGTTAATTAAGCTTAACTTGTATTGAACACAGAATATACCTTAAATGTTAGTTTGACTTCTAGAGCACAGACACATTCTGTCTTGACAGTGATTTAGATCACTACGATGCGTGAACATTATGAATATATGGGGGAAAAAAGTCACGTTCTATCACATGTACTATTAGACAGGTATTTTTTGAAGCATTAAATGCTTTGTTTGGCTTAAAGTGTGTCTTGTTTAAAAGACATATAAATGGTGATCTGTAATGGAACACAAAATGAAACATTTTGAAGAATATACTAGTTGCTACTCCAAGCTAGAGTCATTTGCGCTGCGTTTAAGGAACTTTTGTGTAGATTTTGTCCTTGTTAAAGCTTAAAAGCTCCAGTCTACATTAGACATGACATAATGCTTTGAAAGCCTGTCTAAAACAGCTTCCATAGGAAGTACCTTCGTTAAAAAAAGTTGACTATTAAGTTACCGACCGACTGAGCACCGAGGTAACTACCTTTAGTTTCAGACACAGCTTTGACAAGCAAAAAAATATACTGCAAAGACAAATTCATCAAAAGGCTTTTTTTCCCGTGTGAAAACATTGACCTAAACACATCAGTAACAATGGCAACCAGGTTACAGTGAACAAACACAACAACTTGAAATACAAAAGGAAAGCCACTTGTTTTTTCACCGGCAGTCCATTTCTACGTGTCCTAGAGCTGTGGTAGTGTTTGCTTAAAATCTCTGAAGACAGTCGATGATTTATGCACATACATTTCATAATGAACGAGACATCTATTACTACAAATGGTTACTGTACAAAACAGACACACTCTCTCTTACATACACACCACTTTGAAAAAGTTATTTGGGCCCAGTGCACTTTGCTGCTGTCTATCTCCAATGCAGCGTTCAGACGTTTAGGTATTGGAATGCTGTTTAGTGCCATTCAGTTTAACTATTGGCAATCATTCAATGATAAATTCATTAGAGATGATAGGCTTGACAATGTCTAATCATGTATTTAAAAGTGTCTTCATTCAATAATCTTCAATGCCAGTATGTTTTAACAGGGTCATAGCTAGTGGGGTGAAAGGTGGTTATGATTCTAAGGGCCCCAAATGTCCAGGGGGCCCCACAACAAATTCTAAACTGTATGTTTTAATAGGAAAGGGGCCCAGAGCAATATACATTCAGGGGGCCCAGATTACCTTGCTATGGCCCTGTGTTTTAGAAAAGGTTTCACATACTCTGAGATTGAGAAAATTTACCCTTTAACTTCGTCATTGAGCTAAAGGTTTAACCTGACTTTACATAAGGTTAGAGTCACAATTAGATCGTAGAGTTGCAGAGAAGTACAGTCCAGCTGTTTATGTATGTAAAAAAACTCCAGAGAGGAGGAACACACACAACGTCTGATGCCAGTCTTGTCGCTTTTCCAGAAGTGTCCAGTGCTACACCAGCTCGTCCAGTAACGTGCCTATGCCCTGGTGCTTCTCGGCGGATCCAGAGACGGGTTTATTACACATGGGACAGACACAACGCACCTCCAGCCACTTCACCACACACCTGCAACATACACATTGTAGGTCTAGACCACCAATATACATCAAGATCTAATTCATTTTCGGGAAAAAAAACAACAACATTTTTTCCAATGTGATGATATGCAAAATTCAAACCTCAAATGCTACTGTAGGTTATCTCATGTCATGTCAAAGACAGTATAAATGGTTTGACAACACTGTTTTCTTTCCTGTGTTGATGTACTGTATTTCCTATTGAGATCAGGAAGATGAAGGGTTTGTCCCCTTATTTTTTTTAAACCTACTGACTAAGGAATATTCTGGGTTCAAAACAAGTTAAAGGAAAAGTTCACCCAAAAAGGAAAATTCTCTCATCATTTACTCACCCTCATGCAATCCCAGATGTATAAGACTTTCTATCATCTGCTGAAAACAAACTGAAATTTTTAGAAGAATATTTCAGCTCTGTTGGTCCATACAAATCAAGGGAATGGGTACCAACATTTTGAAGCTCCAAAAAGGCAAAAGTAATCATATGACTCCAGTGGTTAAATCTATATCTTCAGAAGCGATATGAGATCAATATTTAAGTCTAATTAATTATTTACCATTAAATTCTCCTCACTGCTCTGTAGATGGCGATTTGCACGACGAATGCAATGTCCCTAGGGGATCGAACACCGCCAGGCTGTGGCTAATTACATTTTTTCACTGGTCCTACACACAATATGGGTCATACGTTAGATCTTGCATTATCTTATGGTCTTTCTGTATCCAAATTAAAGGTCTTAGATATTGTATTTCTGACCATTATTCAATAATGTTTATGTCTGTCTCTTCTTGTCCGCTCCCTACTTTTTCCTCTGCCCTTATGTCTCTCCCGGTCTATTCACTCGTCTACTGCCAATATTTTTTCAGAATTATATCTAACGCTTTTCACAGTTGATGTCTTAGCTGGACTCAACAGTGAATCGTTGGTTGAAGCTTTTAATAAATCTTGTACTTTTACACTTGATAATGTCGTTCCGCTTAGGCCAAGGAGAGTTAAGGGTGTTTCACAGACTTGGCTAAATGACGTCACCCGTGCTCTCAGACAAGAGTACAGAAAAGCTGAGTGCAAGTGGAAACAGAAGCTTCAGGTCTCTTATGATATTTTAAAGGAGCGTTATCTAATTATCAGAGAGCTATAAAGGAAGCGGAAGCTAATGTTTTCTCTACATTAATCTCTGATAATGCAAATTGACCAAAACTATTGTTCAAAACAATTGATTCTGTTTTAAACCCAACTAGAAATGCTTTTCTGGTTGCCACCCAAGAGACCTGTGAAACATTTTTAAACTACTTTACTCACAAAATTGGGCAGATTAAAGGTGCGATTGTACCTTCACAATTTGATCAACCACTAATTCCTTCACTGTCCAGCTCCCTGACTCACTTTGAACCAGTTTCGCAGCACAGTTAGCAGATGTAGTTCTCCAAGCCTTCTTAAAGAAGATTTCATGACTAGCAGTTCCAATGTGACAGCTATAATTAACAGCTCATTAGCAAGTAGTTTTAAACATGCAATTGTTAAAAATATATATTTTTGGATCTGGCAATACACAACAATTTCAGACCAATCTCCAAACTGCCTTTTTTTTCCCAAGATTTTGGAGAGAGTTGTTTATTCGTCTAGAATATATATGGTTGGGTATGGTCCTCTTGTAGTTTTCCTCCTATTTAAAAGAAAGGACGTTCTCTGTAGATTTAGGCCATTTTTCTTCAACGTCGGCTCAATTGCAGTGTGGTGTCCCCCAAGGGTCAATTTTAGGACCCTTGTTATTTTCCCTGTATATGCTTCCGCTGAGCTCTATTTTTCTGAAGTACAGCATATTGTATCACTGTTATGCTGACGATTCCCAATTTTATTTCTCAGTGAGTGTAGACAAGAATTGTTCATCTGAGAATGCCCTAAATGGCTTCAAAGATATTAATCATTGGCTGGCAAACAATTTCTTACAATTAAATGAAAGCAAAGCCCAAGTTCTGATTTTAGGCTCCTCCATGTCCTCGGTCCTTAACCGGCCTGGTTGCCTTGGCTTACCAGTCCTCTGTCATCAAATGTACAAGATCATGTGAGGAGTCTTGGAGTGATTTTAGACTCCTTGTTCCTTTTCAATAAACAGATCAGTGCTGTTGTCAAGGGTATCTTTTTCCACCTTTTTCCAATCTATCGCTCTAATATTTTTTTTTTATTTCCCATAAAGATGTGATCCACTCACTTATTACATCAAGCTTAGACTATTGTAACTCATTGCACACTGGTCTGCCCCAAACTGCGTTATCCTGCCTACAGCTTGTTCACAGGGTCAAGAAAGAGGGATCACATTTCCCCGGTTTTAGCATCACTACACTGGCTTCCTGTGAATTTCAGGGTCAGATTTTTGTCTATAAGGCACTATCTGGTCTCGCATCCCAAAATATCAGTGACCTTCTCCTCCTTTACTCCCCCACCAGAGCGCTCAGGTCTTTTGATCAACTTTTGTTGAGGGTTCCTTGTTGGCACTATAGACTTGCATTTATGGACCTACAGAGCTTAAATATTCTTCTAAAAATCTTTGTTTGTGTTCTGCAGATGAAAGAAAGACATTTACATCTGGGATGGCATGAGTGTGAGTAAATGATAAGAGAATGTTCATTTTTGGGTGATCTATCACTTTAAGCTCATTCAACAGCATTTGTGGCATATTATTGATTATCACAAAAAACTATTTCGACTCGTCCGTCCTTTTCTTTAAAAAAGCAAAAATGGAGGTTACAGTGAGGCACTTACAATGGAGGTAAATGAGGTACATTTTTGGAGGGTTTAAAGTCAGAAATGTGAAGCTTATAATTTTATAAAAGCACTTATGTGCTAATACTCTCATGTATTGTTTGAGCTCTTTTTAGGGTTTAGGGGTTTGTTGACATTACATGGCAACAAAGTTGTAAAATTGGCTATAACTTTACAGAAATGGTTAGTAAGGGTTTTTATCACACTAAAATCATGTTAACATTCATATTGTTATGTCTTGTTGCTAAACTTGAATATTGAAACAGTGAGTATTTTAACGTTTATGAATTGGCCCCATTCACTTCCATTATAAGTGCCTCACTGAAACCCAGATTTGTGCTTTTTTAAGAAAAGGAGGGATGAGTCTAATTTTGTTTTGTGGTAATTAATATTATGCCACAAATGCTGTTGATTGAGCTTAACTTGTATTGAACCCAGAATATTCTTTTAAGTGTATGTCATACTTCACAGCTTGTACAACGGACAAGGAAATCTGAACTTTTGTACAAATAAATGATTTGGTCAGTGTCACAAATGTGCTTAAAAGTGACCAAGAAATCTTATGTATTTCTTCTTAATTTTACTTCATAACTTTTTGGTTTGTTTGAACTTAAATGTCAGTAAAATTGTAACAAACCATGTAAACCTTTTGTACAAAAGGTTTAATTTCTTTGCTTGAATTGAAGCTCACAAGATGGAGATTGCACCAAAATAGAATTCTGAAATTAATGTAAATATTTCAACCTTTAAGTCAAATTAATTTGCTGATAGTATAATTTGTAATGAAAATATTTGTTTTCAATTATAAAACTATAGAAAGCAGTTAGAAGCATTTTCTCATTGACTTTTGCACCCCACTCTATGGCCCCGATTTACTAAGATCTCAAATAACGGGTGCTAATTTGCTTGTTCAGTCAATGAAATTATGTGTGCGTGTCGTGGGTGTTTTGTGGGTGATTTAAGACACAAATAACTACACTTGAAAATATGTTGGACACACCCTCCAAAAGGAGGCTTTTGTGTGTGGTACTTTCACCAAATGCAATTACATTACAGCTCTCACTAAATACTATTTTATTTTTATTCAATATGGCATTTATATGTTTATTTATAAGATTGTATGACATCACCAGAAAATACAATACTGTGAACCGCATCACTGATGTACGTTTAAACTAAATCTGAATTTCAAACCGCTATTACCTTGATCATGGCAATGTTAGCTGCACATAAGAGAGACACGTGAAGCTGCACGGTACAGAATTGGCGCTCCATGTTCGTTTCACAGGATCAAGACGAAACCTGTTCGGCGTAAGGGTGCGTATCGGCCTGCCTACTGTTACATTTTTTTACAATATTTCAGCAGTTAAAAACAATGTTTAAAACATTAAATTATGACATCACTTGGGCATAAATTGTTAACAGATTTATGATGTGATCAGTTATGTTATCAAGTTTTAAAATAATTGAATAAAATAGTTTTTTCATGAGTATTAATTTAATTTCACATTAATGTGTCAATAAAGGGTGTTCTACTGTACTACCTGTTCTCAAAGTCTCCTTTTTGTCACAATGACAGCATGATGCACAGTGCAAATCAGATTAATACCTGCCTTTCATCTCTATTAATTTGCTCTCGTAGTTTCTGATTGTAAAATGACTTTCAGGCCTTATGAAACACTTTGCGGGTGCAATTTGAATAATTTGCATCTAGACCTCCCTTTATTATGTGCATTTGGAGGCACACCTCTAAATTGCACACTAATTTTGGGGAAACGCAAAAATTGCTAAGATGTTATATTTTGTGCATCTGAAAGACGCAGTCTTTAAAAGACTACATTATTAGATCAGCTCTGACCTTTTTTTAGTGTGCTATCGAGTTTGCACATGTTTTTATACAAGGAAACCTTTAGGAAATCGGACCCATATGTGTTAAATACTATACTGTTATACAATAGTACTGTATCTGACCTTAATATACAACATTTAATACTGTTCACATATAATCATATGATAAAATATATCAAATGTTATATGTTATTATATTAAATACTATTATTAATGCTTTATGTACCAGAGAGAATGCATAGTGAATGCTGATATGTGATCCAGGGTGCAAATATCATCTGCCATAAAAAAAAAAAACCCTGGAGTATATAAAACAGTCATCAGTATAAAAAGGCCCTGCATACAAAGGGCAATAAAGAGAATCCGAGCAGTGTCTGTAGCTGTAATTTTGATTCAGGATCAGACCCTTCACCTGTCTACATTCACAGTGCTGCTAACAATAGCAGGCTCCAGATCAGCACTGCTGCTTTATAAACACCAGCTGTTACACCAGCTTATTTCTCACCTCCTGTGAAAGGCATGTTGGCATGGCAACACTCCTAGCTCATCTTTCACCTTAAAGTCCTCTAAGCACACGGCACATGTCTGCTGTGGAGGAAACAAAACAAAGACACAAAGGTGTGGAGACACAAATAAACCAGGAGAAAAAGTGAAAACATCTGGGTAGGAGACAGAAATACAAACTGAGAAGTGAAAAAATGTAAAGAAAAACTCTTAAAAGCTTTTTTTAAGTGACGAATAAAAATAACTTATATACTTTTTTCTATTTGAAGAAATGAGCTTGAGGAAAAAACAATTGTAAGGTTACTGTTTAAAAACACATCTGTTCAAAGTGTTTGATCAGAACTATTTAATCATTTTAAATCTAACAAAATCCTTTTAATTACATGCTTTAGTATAGCCAGATAAAAAGCACAGAAGACTAGTGATCTCTTCTTACCCCATGAAGATTCAGCTTCTTGGGGTCTCCTTTTAAGATTACCTGCAATGTACACATAAGCAAGTAAATAGTTCAATACTTTGAAGAGGAATGAATAACACACCAATCGATCTTATTCAGATTACCTAATTTAATCATCACAAGGCATAGTCCAAATCATTTAGATTATTCTGCTTAAAGGAGGGATGAAAAATTGACTGTACCTTTCCTTTTCCCTTTTGAAATAAAAGAGTTCAAGATTTTATGTAGACATGCTCAGACTTTCAGATCTCAAAAATCCCTCCCCAGTCCAAAAAGACCATAAATTGAAATAGAGCTAGAAAACCAGAAATGTAAGCGCAGCGTAGTTCTAGCGGGAAGACTAGCAGCTGTACATCATCGCACCATTAGCTGGGTAATTCCTAGCCAATCACATGTAAGTCATTCCTTTATAAGTCTGCTCACAAGCTATCACATTGCTGTTTCAGTGTGCTAACACGGCAACCTCCACCACCCCACCACCACCAGTTGAGTCCCGTCCTACGCGGGGATAGGCTCATCGCCCCTGCCTCCTATCTCCGACAGGATATGACGGTCCCGAGTACATCTTCTTCGGACCGCCAGATGGGGCTTATGCCAAAGAGAGACATTACATTTCTGTTTTATATTCATCAAATAAATGTCATCTTAAATTTCACTCAAGTCTGCGAGTCTTCCTGATAGAACTCTTCATTCTTGTGTCGCCGACTATATTGGACCTGGTGACCTGACAGCAAACCTGAAACCTTTACAAAAGCAAGCATTTTTCCTCATTTCACATGCTTTGAGATTTGCCACAGCCTGTTTAATTCAGGGGAAAATGAAACTTTTGTGGATAAGTAGAATGATAAAAATGTAGATATATGACCACTTAAATCCATATTGCCCACTCTTACCTCTCTGTATCCAAAGCGTTCACTTTGGGCTTGGTGTCTTAATTTACTATTGAGGTGAAAGGGAAAATAAATCATACAGTTACTGAAAAAGGACATGAAATACAACATCCATACAATGAAAGCTAAACCACAGCAATTATCTAATGGCCTGGTGTAATCCAGTTGAGAGCCGTCTCCATAAAAGTTGAGGAATTCTGAATAATCTGAAAAATTAAAACAGTTAATGTGTCTAAATCTGTAGGACAAAACAAAATTAATCATAATGATATATGCAGGCATGAGTCTTTTTCAGAGCCAGGATGACAAAAACCTGTGTTAAATTTGACTGATGAATCACTGATTTGCACAGCAATAGAAGAGAGAGAATTTGACATAATTTTCTGCTCACGATACAAGCTCTGAAGTGTCTGGAATGCTAATTTAAACACCACACTTGAAGGGCTAACATTTTGATTTGGCATGATTTACATGTTGTCCAATAGACACTAGACAACTACCAAGAGAGAGACTCTAAAATGATCATAAATTATAGGGCTACTCTTACTGCACTTAGCATTCAACAAAATCAAAAGATCCAGTTGCACGATGATATAATGATCCATCACACATATACCAGAATAGAATATAACAGAAAAGGAAATATCAGAGTAGAGAAGAGTTGAGTAGGAAAGGGTAGGATATGATATAATAGAACAGGATAGGGTGGAGAAGAGAAGAGAAGAGAAGAGAAGAGAAGAGAAGAGAAGAGAAGAGAAGAGACAAGGTCAGTGTATAGTAGATTAGAGTACAAAAGAACAGAGTAGCAAAATGAAAAAAATGAGTTGAGTAGTATAGGGTAGGTTACTATAAAATAGATTAGTATAGGAGAGGGTGAAGGAGATAAGAATTACAGTTGAAGTCAGAAGTTTACATACACTTAGGTTGTAATTAAAACACATTTTTTAACCACTCCACTGATTAAATATTAGTAAACTACAGTTTTGACAAGTCGTTTAGGACATCAACTTTGTGCATGACACGAGTCATTTTTTCCAACAATTGTTTACAGACAGACTGTTTCACTTTAAATTGACTATACAACAATTCCAGTGGGTAAGAAATTAAGTTAACTGTGCCTTTAAGCAGCTTGGAATATTCCAGAAAATTATGTAAATCCTTTAGACAATTGGCCTATAAGCTTCTGACAGGAGGTGCACTGAATTGGAGGTGTACCTGTGAATGTATTTTAAGGCCTACCTTCAAACTCAGTGCCTCTTTGCTTGACATCATGGGGAAATCAAAAGAAATCTGCCAAGACCTCAGAAAATAAATTGTGGACATTCACAAGTCTGGTTCATCCTTGGGAGCAATTTCCAAACATCTGAAGATACCACGTTCATCTGTACGAACAATAGCATGCAAGCATAAACACCATTGGACCACGCAGCCATTATAACGCTCAGGAAGGAGACACATTCTGTCTCTTAGAGATGAACGTAGTTTGGTGCACAAAGTGCAAATCAATCCCAGAACAACAGCAAAGGATCTTGTGAAGATGCTGGAGGAAACAGGTAGATAAGTATCTATATCCACAGTAAAACAAGTCCTATATTGACTTAACCTGAACGGCTGCTCAGTGAGGAAGAAGCCACCGCTCCAAAACCATCATAAAAAAGCCAGACTACAGTTTAAGTGCACATGGGGACAAAGATGTTAATTTTTGGAGGAATTCCATCTGGTCTGATGAAACAAATACTGAAATTTTTGGCCATAATGACCATCATTATGTTTGGAGGAAAAAGGGTGAGGCTTGCAAGCAGAAGAACACCATCCCAACTTGAAGCATGGGGGTGGCAGCATCATGTTGTGGGGTTTTTTTGCTGCAGGAGGGTCTGGTGCACTTCACAAAATAGATGGCATCGTGAGGAAGGACAATTATGTGGATATATTGAAGCAACATCTCAAGATATCAACCACGAAGTTAAAGCTTGGTAACAAATGAGTCTTTCAAATAGACTATGACCTCCAAAGTTGCGGCAAAATGGTTTAAAGACAACAAAGTCAAGGTATTGGAGTGGCCATCACAAAGCTCTGACCTCAATCCAATTTGTGGGCAGAACTGAAAAAGCGTGTGTAAGCAAGGAGGCCTAAAACACTGACTCAGTTACACCAGTTCTGTCTGGAGGAATGGGCCAAAATTACAGCAACTTATTGTTAGTTGTGGAAGGCTAAACAAAATATTTGACCCAAGTACAAACAATTTAAAGGAAATGCTACCAAATATTAACAAAGTAAACATGTGAACTACTGGGAATGTGATGAAAGAAATAAAAACTGAAATAAATAATTCTCTCTACTATTATTCTGACATCTCACAATCTTAAAATAAAGTAGTGATCCTAACTGACCTAAGACAGGGAAAGTTTTCTATGGTTAAAAGTCAGGAATTGTGAAAAATATTTAAATGTATTTGGCTAAAGTGTATGTAAACTTCTGACTTCAACTGTAGGTGGGACAGAATAGAATAGAATAGAATAGAATAGAATAGAATAGAATAGAATAGAACAGGAAATTACAGAAGAGAAAAGTCAAGTGGGATAGGGTGTATGATACAATAGGGCAGAATAAAATAGTAGATGGTGAAGGTGAGAAGAGTTGAGTAGAGTAGAATAGAACAAAATTGGAAATTACAGAGAAGAGAAAAGTCAAGTAGGATAGGGTATGATACGATAGGATAGAACAGAATAGGAGAGGGTGAAGGAGAGAAGAGTTGAGTAGGAAAGAATAGAATAGAATAGAAGAGGACAGAGTTGAAAAGAATAGAGATGGAAAGGTGATAGGAGAGGATAAAATTTAAATAACAGAATAAAATAGAATAGAAAAGGAGAGGACAGACTGAGTAGAGAAAGACGGATGAAGAAGACTAGATTAGAATATAAGAGGTATGAGTAGAATAGGGTAGGAAAAGAATAAAGTAGAATAGAATAGAACTGAAGAGATAAAATGTCAGACAGAGGTAGATTGTTCAGATATTTTAAATGGTTTGATTTGCATTGTAATACAATAGTTGCACTGATTTAACATGATCCACATCACGCTACCCTCAGCATACATCTGCCTGCCTGTGTGTTTTCAATACAGCAATTTCCTGTCTCCTTTCACCACATTCCTGATAATACTCCTCACCGCCTGCTTCTATTGTCCTACAGCGAATCATATATACACCAGATATACACCTGTTTATGTTTATTTATGTGCTTGTGTGTGTGTGAGGTCAGATTTACAGTACCTTATGAAATAGCAGCAGAATATGAGGCTGAGTACGAAGACAAAGATACCCGTGCCGAAGATAAACATATAGATATTGAGAGGCAGATCCTGGAAGGTAACCGATGACATAGTGCAGTTCTTAATGGAGTATATAAGTCCCAAACTGCAGAAGCACCCTACACCTGCAGTGATTCAGAGCACACAGTATAGTACCACATTAACAAAACAATAAAATATCAAATTAACACTGATTAAACACTTCATTAAAACAGAACAACTCTGAATTACAAAACAGATTTCTAAAAGAGGAAAAAAGGGTCAGTTCATCTTAGAACAGATAGTGTGAATACAGATAAAGTGGGACACTTACATTACAGTTCATTTGCACACTGCACAAGAAACCAGGACAAACTGCTTAATACTGATTGAGTGCAATTTCCCTCCTTTGAATAATCATAGAGTAACAATTTCATACAGGGCCACACTATGACACAATGCAGCCTGGATGTGCAGTCCAAGCACACAGCATGATATTGCATTCTTTAGTAATACATCTGTGATCTGTGATTGGACGAGTGCCCAGTTTAACTTCCCCACTTGCTGTGTTCACATTGCGCAAGAGCAGAAATGCCTAATAACTAATGACAAATTGATTCCTGTGGATCATATCCTTTAAAACAGCCTAATTGCAAGATGCTTTGATCTTTCTGTCATTATATGAGGGAGTGAAACCTTAAAAGTGTTTTTGACCACATGGTTTAACCACAACACAGTCTTGATCTGTATTTACACTTACTGTATATTGGCCTCTAACTCTGTTATGTTCTTCTGTTTTTTTACAGACTTTTTCTTGGTGCAAAAAAGTACAATATTTTGACATTATGTGGTGTGATGGTATGTGCTATTTAAGCAGTTAAATCGACCTAAATCCAACCTTCAACCCTGAAAAGCTCCCATGTTTTTTTTATTGTTATAATGTGTGATTATTCTAAGTATCTAAATGTACTGTGACAAGGTTTCCAATAATGTAGCGTTTTAGGATCAGGCTCAGTGTTAGTGATAATAAATGTACCAAAATCTATTGGTACTAATATTTTGCAAGGCCTTAACCACATATTTAATATAGGGGGTTTAGTTATCCATTGAAATCCCCAAAACATATACAGCCCTAACATTAATGAGAACTTGGCCCATGGTATTCTGATTCCATGTTATTTCGTTTTCTGCAGTCTCTGGCATCACTTCACAAGTTACCTGGAACAATGGAAATCAATAATATTGCCACTTAGCATCATTCCTACTGAGAGGGAGCCACGTCCCCTTCAAGTTGAGTCAGACTTTCACACTGTGCAAAATCAATACCAAAGCAGTATCGAGGTCTCTGTCTCTCTCCACCTCATTCTCATACTCCTCGCTGACAACTGATTAAGTCTTTCTTAAGGGGGTCGCACAGTGGACATGTCTGGCAGACAACACAGTGTGTTCTAAAATGAAAACAATTGGTTTCTCTGAATGTACACACACCGCTGCTGACAGACTGCGTGTGGCCAGCTACGACTTCGGGGGCTGTTCAAAATTCTGCAGTGCCATGGAGCACCTCTCAGATAGTTTTCCATTTAATTCGACCCAAATCATTATTAAAGGATGTACATTATTTAATCTACCAATGACTGGATGATATATTGTGTATAATGTATGTATCCTTCATATAGCCTACACAATGTATTTACAGTTACATGTATGTCTTTTTTATTAGGGCTGTCAATTTAACGCGTTAATTCAGTGTGATTAATTTTACAAAAAATAACGTGTTCAAAAAATTAATGCAATTAATCGCACTTCCCCCGGACCATAATAAAGAAGAGTCCTGAGAAATGCAAGCTTGCAGTACCACCTGTTTACTCCAGAGGGCAGTAAGTGAGAGTTCAGCTGGACGAGCAACGCGCAGTTTATACAGTGAAGAAAACACTTCAGTAGGCAGAACAACACAAACATGCGTTATGTTCTTGCTTTCAAAATACTCAAAGGAGCGCAAATGCGAAATAAGGGATCTCAAGATGTGTTTAAACATTGAGTATTAAACTATATTTAACTTGACACAGTGACCTAAACATTTTATGTTTATGATTCAACGCACCCGAGACGCGACACAAGCATGTCTGGCGCAGGGTGTGGCTGGATTGAGATGGAGCAAAATTCAGAAATTACCCATAAATATTTCACCACGAATAAAATCTAAGAAATTTCCTTCAAACGTATTTATAAGTACTACCCCACTAATTATTTTCTTGTAGAGCGATTTAATCGTGATGTCGATATATTCTGTACATTTTGTGGTCTGCAGGTGGAAATGTTTTTTCATTTATTTTGGAGTTGTCTCTACTCGACTTGTTTTGGTCTGATTTCTGCAAGATTGTTAGAGGTCATATTATTCCCAGCTTTCAACTTTGTTTTGAAAATGTTTTATTCGTTTTTTTTTTTTTTTAGCTATGACATGTCTCTTCATAAGGAATATTATTTGATTAACGTTCTGCTTTTGTTGGCAAAGTTTAGTATTCATAAATGTAAGCTTGGTGGTTATAAACCATTAGTTTTCATTTTTAATTCTGAGGTTCAGCTATACCTAAGAACAATTTCCAATTTGAGTACCAAGAAAGCTGTAAAGTGTATTGCAATATGTAAACAATTTGATATTTTTATTAAACTGTTTATTTATTTATTTTCCTTTTGTTGTTGTTTGTTTTAATATACCTCTTGGCTCTAGATGTAAAAGTTTTGTAAGCATTAATAAAAAATTTAAAAAAATGTCTGACGCAGATGTAAATTGACGGGTCCTTAAACAAGCCCTCATAATAAATCTCGGACTAATTGATAAATTCACTTGCAAAATGGATTGCTGTGAACTGTGTGCCAATGATTGACTTATGAACAATAATATGTTAGTAAACAACACATTGTATACTAAAGCCACTTTTTTTTTATTGTCTTATAAATGATTAAGAATGTAATGCATTTTAATTATCTGAATATTATATATATATATATATATATATATATATATATATATATATATATATATATAAAACTATTAAATATTTAAAGATAACTTTGTATAATTATATATTGATATAAATATGTATAATCATTATATATTGAGTTATTGTTATACAAGGGGCTTTCTCAGCAAATATTTGTATATGCGATTAATCTGGATTAATTAATCGGAACACCATGTAATTAATTTGATAAAAAAATGTAATCGATTGACAGCCCATTCAAGGCTACATACAGAGAAACTGCATAATGAACTTCTTCATTTCTAATCGTTCAATTTGTGCAGTTGCAGCAGTTTCATACACTAACCTGCAAACTCATCAACGTCACTTTGTTTATTCTTGAAGAAGTACAAAACCCTTAATAATTTTTGTGTGTATGGTGACTAGATTCACAACTTTCGACTGCCACCAGCATGGCATTGACGCAAATACCTGTTCGTTTGTCCTACCCGCAACACTGTGTTTCTATGGTGTGCGACCGGCTTAAATGTGTTCAAATTATTACGTTTGGGTTGATAATAGGTTTAAAGGAATAGTTCACCTAAAAATGAAAATTCTGTAATAATTTACTCACCCTCATGTTTTTCCAAACCCATATGACTTCTTTTATGCAGAACACAAAAGGAGATGTTTCAATGAATCACTTGCACTGAAATTTTTTTTTTGTGGTAAAGTAAATATAGCAAAAAAAGATTAAGTACTTTATAAATTGAATAAGTACATTTAAGCGTGAACTTGAAAATATTAAGTAAATTCTACAGTACTCTTAAATTCAAACATGTAAAAAATAATGATCTAGCTTTTAAGTAAATATTATTCATGATTGTTTGTGATCTTCACAATGCATCATCATGTATCAATCTTATAGTAGAAATCGATGTCAAATTTATTTGCTAATTTGAGTAAATTCTACTTTTAAATAAAATACGTTGATTTTACTTAACATTTAGAAGCTGGTGTACACAGCATCCGTTGAGCTTGAATAATTAATGTGCTTGCATGGTTTATTTACACCATGTTTATTGTTGAATTTAAGTTGTGTGAAGCCTGACGTTTAGTTTCTATTCAATCTTTTCGTTTTCATTGTTACAGTTAATTTGTTTAGCGCACCAAGTGTTGAGGACTTCGTGCACAGCGCTGTGTCTTGTTTCTATCGCAAGTAATGCAAGGTGATGTTGTTCAACATAGCATGCATTAAGCTTCCCTGTGTAAGGCTTCCATATGTCATAATGTACATGATTAAACGTGTTTATAAATAAAGTTCAAAATGTGAAATGTTCATTTAAATTTTACTACATGTACATCAGATTTGTAAGTAAATGTTACTGTACTAACTTAAATGCTTAAGTCAAATGTACACATTCACTTAAATACAATGTCATGAAGTTAAGTAGATTTTTACAAAATTTTATACCATTAAAATTTACTTTGAAAAACTGTGAGCAAAAACTTAAATAAAGTGAAGTCAATCTTACTAGTTATTTTTTCAGTGTGGTTTCTCTTTATAATACAGTGGTAGTGGTTAATGCCTCAATTTAAAGCTTAAAAAACACCCAGAAGTATTATAAAAGTAATCCATGTGACTCGAGCATCATATTCCAAGTCTTCTGAAAGTATTTGATAGGTTTTGGTGAGAAACAGTCATTTTTAAAATAAAAAAAATTCTTGATGTCCATTGCCCCGTTCATGAGTGCATGAGAGAAGCACATTCACAGTAGCTGTGTTTCCATCCATGTATGTTGAACAATTTTACATATATGGACTAACATGTGGACCAATCATTGCATCTTAAATGTTGCTCTCTTCATCCTGAAATAACATTGTTCTGAAAATCCAAAGCCTGCAATGAGTTCGCAAAGCAAATATGTCGAATACAAACTTGAACTGTGCAGAAGAGCAGGTTTTTACAGATTTTATAGATCCGCACGGCAAAGAAAAAGGAAGAGGGAACACACACACATAGTGCTCCCAGAACTGTGTGATGCACTGTTGCTCCCAGACATGAGATAAGCTCTTTACAGTGTTTTGTCTGCGTTCTCTAATCCGTGAGTATTTTATCAATAAAAGATTCACAGTGGCTATATATATATATATATATATATATATATATATATATATATATATATATATATATATATATTCTTCGGAAGTGCCGATTTTTATCTTTTGAACACATGGGATGGAAACACAGCTTTTTATTCGCACATTGTTTTTACGATGTTGTTTTTTTTTTTGCATAAATTAAATTCGCAACTTGGATGGAAACATAGCTAGTGATACACATGTTCATATGTGAACTTGTATTGTTTTTAGAGCTAAATATCTTTTATGTTGTTGTTGATTTTTGTCATTTTGGGGCTTGACATCCAAAGTCCTGTGAAAATGAGTGGCCAGGATATTCTTAAAAAATTCACCTTATGTGTTCCACGGAAGAAAGAAAGTCATACAGGTTTGGAACAACATAAAGTTATGTAAATATTGACATTTTGTGTGAACTGTTCCTTTAAGACAGTAGGCGTATATGAGGAGGTGTGATGAAAAGACACACATAAGCGTACAGAAAAGAGCATAAAAGCAAACTAGGCCAGAGTAGTTGCTTGCCAATTTATAAACACATTTCCTTCACTAACAGAACGTTACAGAAAGCCATGCGCGGGAGCTGTCCCTCAGGACCAACATAAGCTTAAGGGTCTTTCTCAAGGCCATAATAGTGATACAGCCGGGCTGAGTCACCCCAACTTGGGATTTAATCTGTGTTGTTTTATATTAGCAAGCTGGATCTTTGACACATTTGTTAGTGGAGCTCTTTGCAAACCTGCTGACCTATATTGAAAGATTCACCAATGCATTTCCAAGATGACAACGTGAAATAGATGGGAACTTCCTGTTATACGATTGGTTGATTAACATCGAAATGCAACGGCAACATATCAAATTCTTCAATGAATTGTCTTTGATCACAAACAACTGCTTGTCAGGTAACCTAAAAATGTGTGTTATGTGGTAACATTTACATTGTCATTTTATTAACATCAAAAATATTATTTAATACAACTGAATCAACCTGATTACACTTGGTTACACCAAGAAAAGTAACTTTTTAAGATTAGATCAGATAGAAATAGCTCCTTAAGGAATAGTTCACCCAAAAATTTTAATTCTCTCATCATTCACCCTCATGCCATCCCAGATGTGTGACTTTCTTTCTTCTGCAGAACACAAATGAAGATTTTTAGAAGAATATCTCAACTCTGTAGGTCCATACAATGCAAGTAAATGGGGTCCAAAAAAGCTAAAAAAAAAAAGCACATAAATGTGGCATAAAAGTAATCCATAAGAGTCCAGTGGTTTAATCCATGTCTTCAGAAGCGTTGGTGAAAAAGTTAATTAACTCCTATTTATTTATAGGGCTATTTTCAAACATTCTAATAGTAGGATATCTAAACTGATATTGATCTTTCATCAGGCTCCACATTATTGAACGTACTTTTTCCTTTAAATTTCATCGGAATTAAACATATTTACATATGAGAAAACTCAAAGTTTCATCCTTAATTCACAGGGTTCCGACTTTAAAGCTACCTTGTTCAATTCTCCTTTGTTCTGGCCCTAATTTACCACAGTTTTTCCATAGTATCCAGAGTTTAACTGTGGTATTAGTAAGATTATAGTAATCACAGGTAAAATCATCCTCCTCATTACCATGCTTAGATGTAATTTTGGTTTCTAGAAAACAAACTATGAAATTTGTAATGAAAAACAATAGTATCCATGTAGAAACTATATAAAAAAAAAAAATTTAAAAAAAAATCAACTGCCTTAAAAGTGACTTATCTTCCCCAATATACAATATTTAATATAATTATAGTATCATTTATTACACATAAATACAATATTTCTGCCAAAACATCATATTACATTGCTGTTAGTAACACTAACTGAAGATAGTAAGAATGGTGATGTGTGGATTGAACACAGCGTTTTCCTGTTTTCCTCGTCACGGCTGTTTGGAATGTCAGGGCTGTTTAATCTGGTTTCAACAAGCTTTGCATGGAGCATTTAAGGTTTCCATATCGGAGTTTACCACTGGACTGTGCACAACAACACATACACTTTTGGAGTATTTGTTGTTTCCCGTGAGCAGCAGTACATGGCAGTGGTTAATAAATAATTGTGGGGCAATATTGTTGTTGCACAAATGGAAAAAACTAAATGACTGGTTGCAAAATGCAAAAACCAGTTAGTCGCATCAGCCCACTACTCGACCGGCCCACTGGGAAAAGTCTCGGTGTTCCCGATGGAGTCCATGCCTGCCAGAAGGTGGCAATATACAAAAAGGATGCAAACTCGACAAAAACAGAAGAAGAACTCTTAGGGGAGAAGTGCGCTTAGGATGGCTGTTTGAAACTGGAGATTTATATTAAAAAAGGACTTAATTTTGAATCTGTTTCTCATCCACACCTATCAATTTGCTTCTGAAGACATGGATTTAACCACTGGAGTCATATGGATTACTTTTATGCTGCCTTTATATATTTTTTGGAGCTTCAAAGTTTTTGACCCCGTTGACTTGGACTGTTTGAACCTACTGAGTTGAAATATTCTTCTGCTGAAGAAAGTCATAAGTATTGTTTGGGAGTCTAACATTTATATTTCCTATTGACACTAAAGTAGCAGCTATAAATAACCATTTTAAGATAAATGCTTTTGCACAGTACTGTATAAAAACTACAACTTACAACCATATAGCTTGTTGCTGTTGATAATGCTTAATTCTAATAAAGATCTGGGGTTTAAAAAGGTTATTTAATTTTTTTATCCATTGCTTGGAGAAATTATGAAGGTGCATTCTGACAAAATAATAAAAAAAATACACAGAAAAACATTCAAGCACTGACTATCAGTCAGACCGTTTTTTAAAAAGTGATAACATGAAAGTTCATGTATGTAAATGTACTTATACTGAAGTAAAAGGAGATGCTTTCTTATTGAAGTTCAAAAATGAATGTGCATTTGAGCACTTTTTCCATAAAAATATTTAAAAACCCCAGAGATTAGAAGGCTTCTCATCAATGAAGTGCTTTCAAGACAAATATGGAATGATCTACAACTATGGAACAAGGATGTAATTACATATTTTCAATGAATGAGGAGAGTAGATAGATTTATCTAAAAATATGCAACACCTTCATTGTTTTGTAGAAAATATCAATAAAGGGGTGACAGACAATTTTTATATATATATATATATATATATATATATATATATATATATATATATCTTTCAGGCTATTTGTCTTTCTTAATCTGCCAGTCTAATTGAAGTGTCACAACCTCACTGACACTTAACATTAAGAGTGGGTGTGAGGTGACAACAAGTTGTCAATCAAATGATAAATGCCCTTTTATAAAGTGTATCATTGAACAAAGAGTGTATTAACTGAAAACATATCTGGTACATGGCAAAAACGCATTATCATAAACAAGGTGTTTGAATATGTGATGACTCCCATATACCCTTTGTTTTAGTATAATAGGCTTCACAATTCCACATTATTCCAGAAAAGATGGTTTAGTTCTTACCGTTGCACCACTGGAATTGGCGCATTAATCCACCCGTTAGTTTTCTTTATATGACAGGATGTGGGTTTATAAACAGAGAGATGATGCCCTCTGTCCGACTGGCCATTCAGCGCATCTGGATTCATTTGACTAAAAACAATCCTCCTCACACGTCTTCACAGCGATGTTAAGTTGTGCTCGAGTCATCGGGTCACGCGCTGGACACATTCAAAACATCCACCGTCTGGCGTTCGCTTCTATTTCCGTGCAATGCAGAGTAAACGTCCTTCGTGTTACATTTGATCGTGTGTCGTGGCTGTGAGCAAACAAAGATGTTGGCGTCCACTGAGAACTAAACGAGAGCGATTTAAAGTCCCTCCCAGCCGGAGTGATGGGCGCGCGACTGAGCCAATCTTCTCCAACACAGATTTCTGTTGTCATCTGTGACTCGCGTACGAAGACACAAACAAGACGATAAAATACACTTTACATTACAGTGTTCATATTAGCTTCATGCTAATACGAGTAATCCCCATACAAAATAACAATGTAATTGGTAGCTGTTTCAAAAATGAGCAAATATTAATGACACGTTCTGGAAAAACTTTAGAAAAAGTGCCATTCGTTAAAGGGACAGTTCACCCAAAAATACAATTCTCTCATCATCAAGGTGCTAGTCTTGCATTGGGAGCAACTTGGGGTTCATTCGTTTTGCCCAAGGACACTTGGGGACTCAGCCGCCCCTAATCTTTGTTAATTCTAGTTAATAAAAAAAACAATAGTTCAATGTTAGTTCATAGTGCATTAACTAATGTTAACTAATGCAACTTTTGATTTTTAAAATGTATTACTATATGTTGAAATTAAACAAGATTATTAAATGCTGTAAATGTATTGTTCATTGTTAGTTCATGTTAACTAATGTGAACAAATGGAACCTTATTGTAATGTGATACCCATGTTCTTTATGTGTATGGCATTTAATTACATGTGTAATTACACTTTAATATGAACACTAAGGTTCATCCATTTAAATGTTATTAATATTCTTAATTATTTATTTTTAAATGTTTAATAAAAGTGATAGTGAGGGTAAAAAATTGACATCTTTTGTAAATAATGGAAATTTAGGACATTTCTGAGTTATAGCCCAGGCAAACCCCACCTTAGCGCCGCCACTGGGCGTATTTACTAACATCAATCCACTTAAAGGACTGAAATATATTTACATTTACATTTATGCATTTGGCAGACGCTTTTATCCAAAGCGACTTACAGTGCACTTATTACAGGGACAATCCCCCCGGAGCAACATGGAGTTAAGTGTCTTGCTCAAGGACACAATGGTGGTGGCCGTGGGGATCGAACCAGCAACCTTCTGATTAACAGTTATTAGCTTTAGCCCACTACACCACCACCACTCAAATATATATATATATTGTAAATTTCCATTATATTAATTAAGATACAATGGATACATATAGAGAATACTATGTATAAAAAAAAACAATGAATTGTATTATGTCTCTCAGTGTGTGTGATTATAACACCTGTTGTAAAAAGTTATAAATATAAAATATTTATATCTAAAAAGACTTAAGAAAGTTTATCTTTGGTTTTCTTTCTCAGTATACTCCCATGTTGTGTCTCTCAGAAGAAATAACACTG